>VZTV01101831.1:12820-24437 GCA_013400875.1 Anhinga rufa
GCCGCCCCACGCCCCACGCCGCCGCACCTCGGCCCCAGCTCGGCCCCATGGCTTCGCCACCCGCGAGCGAGGGGCGCGGGCACCTCCACCCGGGAACCGGGCAGCCCTCCGTGCCGTGTTTGCAAAACTGGGGAGGCCCCACCAACGCCTCCCTGGCGTGAGGGGTCAACAGAAAGTAGACCAGTTGTTGGCTTTCTTATGTGTCCGGCACCGGTTACACCACGCAACTTGCTCCCGTCACCTCACAGGCCATCTGGGGGTGCTTCGCAGCAGGAGGTGGTGCAAATAAGGTGCCGCGTTGTCAGCCATTAACTTTGACCTGAAGGCATCGTTGGGCGAAAATAGGTGTGATGAGTTAGTCCTTCAAGTGCAAATTCTGCAAGACAACATTTCTGACCTCGAAAGGGCTGAAGGGTGGGACACAACCAGTGTCAGGACGGGAGTGCCTTACCGGGTGTTCTACCATGCCGAGGCATTTGTCCTGGCAAGCGTTTCTCACTCCACACTGCACCAGGAAGCCATATTCTGCCCCAGAACAGCACAAGTTAAAGCAGTGTTCATCGCGTTTGTGTAATCAAACAACCCATTGACTCAACTGATTTTTGGTCAAGTTACCCCTTATTTTTATTTTTGTGCCAAAGTCTCTCAAAAACGTTTCTGGAAAGCCAAGAAACTCCTCAACGTTCTACTTTGATAAACAAGCTTTGGACCATTGTCCAGCAGGTACTCATTCGGAAAGCGTTGATCCCCATTTGCAGGCTTTGGATGATTTACGTAGAAAGAGCTGGAGGTTCCCTTCTCGGACTTGGTTAAAATGCCCGTTCTTTGTGGCAAATACATCGCGACTCCCAGGTCAACATCCTTCTTCTGGATAACTGAAATTCTGGCACTGGACTGCTAGATGGACATCGCTTGTGCAGATAAACCATCTAACAACTTTCAGAATTCTCATACTTTCTTAATTTCCTAACTGGTCTATGAAAAGGTTAGAACTGATCTGTATTTAAACCACTTCTTGAGATCTTCAAGAGCTAGGCTTAATCTAAGTGGTGAAAAGGGGGTCGTTCAGTGACAGTAAGAGGATCGTTGACAGAAGGTTAGGCCTATGTGTGAAATGGAGGTGGTTAAGATCTAGGAACTATGCGACTGCCTTCTGGAGGTGAGCATTTAAGCACAGTTCCTAAGATGTGGCCTGAATCCTTTTTGAGCTGTACTCAGCATACAGCCACCCTTTGAAGGACAATCTTTTAAAGTAGTAAAGAGTAAACTCATGTTTTAGCAAAGACCTGGCAGCAGTGGTTGCTGAAGATGTTACTTTGCTTGCAAGGCATAAGAATGGAACACCTTAATTTGTACTAAGGGTCTTGCCATTGCAGTAAACCAGGTCTTAGGCATTTTGATCTTCTGGATGACTAAAAAGAAGCACAGTTCATCAGTACTGCTCTATTTTTAGTACTTCAAGGAAACAACAAAAGCTCGGAGTTATTACTAATTTTAAATGTTTTAACCACACTCCACATTTCATCATCAGTGAAAGAAGTTCTCCCAAGTCACTAGCAATAGGACCAGAGGAAATGGCCTCAAGCTGCGTCAGGGGAGGTTTAGATTGGATATTAGGAGAAATGTCTTTACTGAGAGTGGTCAGGCACTGGGACGGGCTGCCCAGAGAGGTTGTGGAGTCCCCATCCCTGGGTGTGTTCAAAAAACATGTAGACGTGGCACTTCAGGGCATGGTTCAGGAGGCGTGGGGGTGTGGGGCTGGGGGTTGGACTTGATGATCTCAGAGGTCTTTTCCAACCTTAATGATTCTATTGTTCTATGATTCTAAGTTCTTTTTTTTACACATATTCATTGCTTGCATTGCCATTAATTCTTCTTTGCCTTCTATTCTAACCTTTTGTCCCTGTTGCTTTATAAGACTTTTCAGGAGAATCAACCGTACTATTCAAAAATACCATGTGATAGTGCTATGGTTCAAGCACCTGAGAAGTACCAGGTTTTGTGACTGGTGCCCAGGTTTTGCAGTTGGATTTTGCTCCATGATAGCTTGCTCTCATCTTGCTTTCTCTAGAAAAAAATCAAGATGTCCAAAAATTGTATGGTGAATTGTCTAGATCGCCGTTTCCTTATTATTTCTGAAGGTGTTTCATACTTTCCTCATTGAGGTAGGGCGTGCCAATTTTTAACAATATTTTGGTTGTTGAAACCAATCTTCCTGCCAACTTCCCAAATGGCTTTATTAACATTGCATATAGATGTTTCTAGTAGAGAAGTTGCATGGAATGCAGTAATGGAGCAGTCTAGGAAGAGTGGAAAACCAGGCCAGTTTGAGTTCTGACAGTGGCAGCAAATATTTTTAGGGGTGCTTGAAACAGCCTCGGTTAATCCAGTTTTGGAAAGAATCAGACAATGTCAGCCAGGCAGGAAGTGTTACCATACGCATACAGTGCTTCCAGTTTGAAGTGGACAACTGCCTACAGTGGCAGTCCTGGTAAAGTCAGGAGGACAGTCATCCTCCTGTTTAACAGAATGAAGAATGTTCTAATTCACAGGCAAGGTACAGATCATGGAATCAAGTTCATTTGAAAGGTCGACTCCATTTTGACCTCACTGTGTGCCATTGTAATGTCTATAAAGATCTTCACAGATGGTGGAATAGCTGAATTTGAAATAGTTATGGTGGTAGACCACAGCTGGCTGAAAGTTTACAGTACTAAAAGTATTGTAGAGTTCTGTATTAGATGGGAATGGGTCTACATCTCCAGGGTTTGCTCTAACCAAGAGACCGCAGCCATATTTGATATGCAGGTATTTATCCACAAGATCATAACTCTTGATAATAAAGTACCTATCAGTAACTCGTGATCAGTTATATTAAGGTGATTATTTGCCCTTTAGTATTTGGGAGTAGGGCTTGGAAATGAAACATTTAGTAGTTGAGATACAGTCAGTGATTAGCTAAAGGATTTCAAAAGGTGGGATTTATATGGCTAAATGTGATGGTCTACGCTGCAGGCATTAACATCCGATCAAATCGTCCTATGCTAGTTTTTCACAGTCAACGAAAAGCCGGTCAGCATAGTCAATGGAATTTACTGCATGCTTCATCTCATCCTAAAGTAGATGCCTATGTCTGGTCAGATGAATTGAGTCTAAAATCGATTTACTTTGTTGACTGGACTTTTACTGATTGAAAGTATGGCACCTATTCTGCAACTGCCTGAAGAAAGGTGAGGTGAATCCCACTCATGTTTCTACGATCCAGGCTTTCTTGATCTAAGACAACTGGATAATTTAAAACTCCATATTGGCCAAACTATGTTGACACATTAGATATGAAATATGTAATATCCCTTTGCACCTAATATTTTCTTTTCCCTATTTTGATCCTATGCTCATTTGTCCTTGTCTTAACACCTAGGATGTGGCTCATCCTTGCGACTCTGATATTCTCTGTAATTCCTGTCCCTCTACCTTTCCTCACCTCTTCCTCATCTCCATCTCGGTCTCTTGTCTTCTAAGTGGTCTGAGACGGTAAATTTAAACTGAAGAAACAAAAATGCTATCTGTATCTATACTTCCAACAGAGCTGAGAACTGTGTTTCCCATTTTGTAGTGGAGGCAATTTAATCACAGGTCATTTCAGGCAGAAAGTAGGGTTTAGTTCTGTGACACATTAAGGGAAATGGGATCACCTGAAGGAATGACTGTTAAACAAGATCCTTTACAGGAAAGTCTAGAAGAGAGAGCCTCCTAATTCTCTAAAGGGCTGAGACATTACTTTCCTTGATCTGCAAAACACTGACTTCTAGATTAGATTAAGACAGTAACATAATCAGTTTTAAATAACTGAAGGAAAGAATGGTAATTATACTAATAGTAATAGGTTCTTGGTAATTTTTGTGGACTGACATAATCATATCTAGCTCTTTACTGGTAAGGACGTAGTTTCTTTCCCCAAATTCTTGCTTTCAAAGAATGCTGGCAGATACTCCACTGTTTCCTTGTGGACTTCAACGATAGACTCAATGTAATGATTTTTTTTAACAACCATTAATTTTTCTTCACAATCTGCCATGAAATGAGTTTGTATTGTTATCCCTCATCTACTCGTGTAGAACTGAGACATGAAATTAAAATAAATGTTGTCAGAGATGTCCACTGATTTCTGCTGTTCAATTAAAGAGGCCTAGATTTAAGTACCTAAGAGAATACAGTACCTTTTATTTTAAAAGTAGCATTCTTATTGATATTTGTTACAGGTGTAGATACCAGATGCTTCTGTAACTCCAGCTGGGTACCCATCATCTTGAACTGAGTTTCCAAAGATATATATAGAAGCCATCCGTGACTACTATGTTTTAAATGAGTTGCTTAGTATCAAATTGAAGCTTTGTGATAGAAGTAGGACTAAATTATAATCTCATGGGACAAAATGCATGTTTTATCTACAGGACCTGCTTTTCTCTTCCTGCATTCTCCTGCCTCTTTCACCACCCACCTTTCTAGTTCTACAACACATGAAACTGGAATCCTAAATACAACACCTTCCATCAGTACACAGAAACAGACATAGATAGCCCTGACTATGGGAGCCATGCAGTCAGTGGTAACAAAGATGAGATTAATGCCTCTTTATGTCCCTGGTAAATGTCTGCTACACACCCCTGATTTATTCCTAGGAGATGCTCTGCCTTGAATGAGGCAAAAGCTCTGTGGAAGAGGCAATGCGAATAGCTGATTGGAGAGCACACATAGACAGTGAAGGTGTAAAAGTATTACTTAACTTTAAAGACGTTTATGTTTAAAAGCCCCAAACTGGAAATCTAAAATAAAAATAATCTTATGTAATCATGTTGCTCGCCCTTTCAGCTCACCCTTTCGGTCACCAGCAGAGTTTAGATGTTTACATCTACACAGAGATAAAAAGTTTCAGCTACTTCCTTGAAATCCCTGGCTCTATTCAAAGTAGCATTGTCTTACTACTGGAATGTAGCTTCCCTTGCCTTGGTGAGGATGAGAACTGGTTTATAAAACAACTAAGAAAACAAAACCCTAGCTTAATAGTTGGGTTGGGATTGGAGCACGGAGTGAAGCTGAAGGATAATTTTATCTTTACAAAACACTTTAAATAGCTGATCAGCCATAGCAATTTGCTCATTCTCATAGTCAATGTAATGGTCACTATGAAGAGTTCATTATGTCAAAATTAAAGAGGGGATGTCCTCTTCAATTTTTGAAAGGAGTATCATAAGCTAAGAAAGTAGTATGCTGAGAATTTATTTAAATGTAGGTACCATGTCTGAAAGATAGCCATTCTTTGCTTTTCTTTGGAATCTGTAATTTACCTTCTGTCGTGGTTTAATCCCAGTCAGCAACCAAGCACCATGCAGCCACTCACTCACTCTCCCGAGTGGGACGGGGGAGAGAATCGGAAGGGTAAAAGTAGAGAAAACTCATGGGTTGAGACAAAGACAGTTTAATAAGTAAAGCAAAAGCCGCACGCGCAAGCAAAGCGAAACGAGGAATTCATTCACTCCTTCCCATGGGCAGGAAAGCCATCTCCAGGAAAGCAGGGCTCCATCACGCGTAACGGTTACTTGGGAAGACAAACGCCATCACTCCAAATATGTCCCCACTTCCTTCTTCTTCCCCCAGCTTTACATGCCGAGCATGACACCATATGGTGTGGGACATCCCTTGGGTCAGTTGGGGTCAGCTGTCCCGGCCGTGTCCCCTCCCAGCTTCCCGTGCACCCCCAGCCTGCTCGCTGGTGGGGTGGGGTGAGAGGCAGAAAAGGCCTTGGCTCTGTGTGAGCCCTGCTCAGCAGTAACTAAACCATCCCTGTCTTATCAGCACTGTTTTCAGTACAACTCCAAAACACAGCCTTGTACTAGCTACTGTGAAGAAAATTAACTCTATCCCAGCCAAAGCCAGCACACCTTCTCATGACTAAATACAGTTTTAGAGTGAATAAGCATGTGAAGAATAGAGACAGCTGAAATTCTGTGTTTTCATAGAGAACACAGAGAGCACTACAGATTTTTAATGAAGTAGATATTCCAATATAGCTCATGCAGGATATTAGTTCATAACTTTTTTTTTTCTGGTTATGAGTATGATATTTACTGGTTGACTTTTTCAGAGTTTAAAAATATCCAGCATTTTTTTTCTCAACGTGACATATCAAGCCTTTTCAAAATCCTATAACCAGTGTTGTCAAGTGAGAGTTTCTTAGTCTGGATGGTAAATTGTTAGCTGTTTTCTGTGATAAGGACATTTGCAGATATTGAGAAAGAACAGGGTATTCCTTCTGATAATTGTGGAAATACTAAAAGCCATCATTTTTTTTCTATTCAGATGAGAAAAATAAAAAGCTTAACTACATTTTCTTCTTAAATAACTGAAAAAGGGAGTTAAACGCAGAGGAAAGCTATCTTCTAGAGCAATAGAAATGCATTATTATGAATAAGGAATATGAACTTTTTGATCTAACAGTTGAGTTTTTGCAGATCAGGAATGGATCAAAGATCTATGTTTTTCTTTCAGTTTCAAGATTCAACCCTGTATTTTTCTGTGGCTGGAAGAGTAATTTTACTTTAATATGGTGATGTCAGAATATCAAATACTACTGTGATGTCCCAGCCAGGGTTGCTGGCAGAATGTTGCAGATTGCGATTCTTTCCTTCTTCCAGTTCATAGGACTGCAACATATCTTCTGGGGAAAATGATGAAGAAACAAACATCCATGGGATGATCTGCTTAGGTCTGATCACCTGGTTCTGTGTCTGCCTCTTGGAATTCAACAGGCCCTGCAGCTTTCCCTCAGTGCTGGGAATACAGGTGTAGACATGGGACCCAGTGCTTGATTTCCCTTGACTGTCCAGAGGAAGGTTTTCTATATAGTGGATTAAATTTAGACTTTCTGTAATCATCATAAAGTAGGTTTCTCCAGTCCATTGCAGAGTAGCCTAGTTCTACCAGCACCTCTCACCAAAAGTTTTACTCATATGTAAGAATATTATGCTAATCAGTTAGGTCTGGTGCTTGAAAAACTTTTCACAAAACTGTACAAACTACCTTTCAGCATAGCAAAGGGAAAGTAAAATGTCTGCTTGATTCATCATTAGACTGCAGATTTGACTGTGGATTCAGTATAGCCTGAACAAAAATAATGTTCTCTTCTGTAAAGGAAGGGGTGGAAAAGGTAAGGAATCTTCAGTGAGAAAAACAATGTCCTTTCTTGGAGGTTGTTCATGAACAGTTCCTTTTTGGGGAAGCGTGTTCATGTCAGTATATAGCTTGGTAAAGTGTGACAAAGTAGAAGAGGAAGTGGTCTGAATGCCTTTCATTTTGTTTCCTTATATTTCTCTGAAGTTGTCTGTAGGGCTTACTGATTTGACTTGGTGGTCCATAAATGAATTAATCGCCTTTTGCAATAATTGTGGTGATATGAAAGACCAAATCTATGCTAGGGCTTCTTGGGACTTATTCAGCACTGCCATTGGAAAGAAATTGGTTTTGTGGGGATAGACCATGACAGTATGATCCTTTAACATAGAAGCTTAAGTCAACATGACCACTCCTCTTGGGTCAGTTTACAGATGGAAGTTTTGCAGCTGGGAATTAATGGATCTGAAATTGCAGATTCATGCAATTTTCATCTTTTCAGGTAGCCCCCACTAACAAAGGCTGGCACATGCAGTCAATAGCCTTGTTGTTTAGACTGGCAGCACTGGAACAAAAGGCCTTGTTCCAGAAGTTTGCCTGTATTAGGATAGGCTGAATTCTACTGGATTTGTTCTGTTAAAGTTTAGCAGCTGCTATCTGGTGATCTTTTGGTATTGTTATTCAAGTTTTGTTGTCAATAGACAAGGGTAATTCACTAGTAAACACTTTACTAGGTTTTGCCATCAAGCCTCTGTGTCATCTTGAACTGTGTTCATTGTCCTGACACAAGGAGATTGTGTTTTAGCAGGGCATAGATATGTTTCTATCAGTCTTTCTACAGCAATGCAACGGGGAATGACTTTTCCTCTAGAAGGTCAAGCATTAACACAGACACAATGACTATCTTTTATTTTGGCATTAATAACTTTGTGTTGCAGTATAATATTAATTATTATTTTAAACCCCCCAAAAGTTAATAAAACAAAATAGTCTAAAGTCATGTCTAATCAAACTGAAAACCTAACTAAATGCCAGCCATGTTGGTGTATTTATGTCAGCTTGGCTCACTGAAATTCCAAAAATGGTCACTGCTGTAGTTTGGAAGGAACTCTTGCCGTTAAAAGTTCTTACATCTACCCTTTGTAATCTTACCCTTAGATCACTCTGCAGCAGTAAGGAAAAGAAGTGAGCAAAGGAGATATGAGGACACTCCAGTGAGTACTTCCTCAAGGAGTCAAGCAGCTGTCAAGTTGTATTGTTGGCACATCCCAATAATGACAAATTACAAAAGCTATTCAAAGAAGAACATATTCTTCCTGAACATTGTTCTGAAAAAAAAAAAAAACCCAACCACTAACTGAATCTTTTCAGGTGAAATATTCTTTTAAAGAATTCATCAAGAGTCATATATTGAAAAGTTGTAATCCAAATGGTTTAAACGTAGCAAAGTTAACAATGTTAAAGTGTCTTATACTAGAAAACGTCGAGCAATGTTAAACTATAGGCATTACTATCTGTACTGGCTGTAACAAAACCAGTGTAACGTAGCATGTAATGCACTCCCCAAAGATACAATCTCAGATCAGCACAGGCATGCATAAACACTACATACTATAAAGATTTTTGAAAATAAATATGGAATGATTCCATTACTCACAAATAGCATAGTTACGTATTAGTCATACAGGTCATCCCAAATAAGTGCCCAAGATAACATCTTTATATATCACATCATAGCGTTACATTTTTTCAATGTAATACATATTCCAGAGAGGAAGTATTTGAAGAATATTTTTGAAAATTTGAAAAAACAGTATTGCAATTGTTGTCTATATCTTTCGAACCTATGAAGGCTGCTCTAATTAACTTGACTGCAATAGTTCAAGGTTCAGACAAGACGAAGACTTAAGAGTAATATCTGCAAAAGACCTCAGAACTACTTAAAATTGTTTCTGTATATGGAAGCATTTTTAAAGTGCAATAAAGGATTTTCTACACCTACAAGGGCTGGAACACTGACACTTCCCAGGGGAACAGACTTTTTACTCAAAGCTCTGCAGAATGGCAAGGAAAAAAACCCTGTCAACCATCAAAAATATATCATGAATCTGTTATATTTCTATTAAAAGTATCTAAGTCCAGAGCAGAGAACAGTGACTGTTCATCTTCCTGGCTCTATTCAGAGAAGCTGTCATGTGGAACATGTCAAGGAAACTGGAGATGGTGTCAAGGCCTACTTCAAATCCTATTCTTTACATTAGTTGTTCTTGAGTATACTTGAAATGTACCAAAGAAAATAATCACTAAGTTGTATATAGTAAGACAAAACAGATTCCTGTGTGCTTTATGGACATACTCCATTAGTCAGGTGATAAAACTCTCATCGACTTCAAAGGGTCAAAGCTTTACAAAGCAACTTCTAAGAGTCAGCAAACATAATTTTGCTACAGAGAAGTATTCATTCTTGGGCAGAGAATGTATATGTATTCAAGGGGTAACAAACTCAAAAAGTTGGTGGGTTTTTTCAGAGTTTTAAGTGTAAGAGTAGACAGCGGAGTCGGTATCAGCTTTTACCAGATTCCTAACATGTAGTTTTCAGTGTTACAGGAGTGACTTCACCTCTGGCTCCTCTCTGACTTGTCTGATCCTGGGCTCGTGTTTGTGTGCAATCTTGCTTTTCTTTTATTTTCAGTCAGGAGGCAAGCGCTATCTTGTATATGCTAATGCCCATCATCCTGCTGATCTGACTGGTTTCAGGCACCTGTTTTTCTTTTGATATTGACAAACAGCTCTCTCAAAAGAAGGCATCTTTATTTAGCAGTTGGAATAAAGCATGAGAGAAAAGGGGATTTCAGAAACACCAAAGAGCCTAAGCACATGTTTAGTTCAATTTTGGTTAAAGTCCAGCTGGAACCAATCCACTTCATAGGGATATGCAGGAATAACATAGTCATGCTGATAGTCATCAAATGGCTTCTCACAATTCTCCCCCCACCCCCTAGGACAGGCAACTTTTAACAACTGACATAATCAGCTCTGGAAGAGTATCTCAGCCCAAATAACCTGACTTACAGGAATGAACTTAAAAACTAGTGGGGATATTAATAAAAGTACTACTCCATTGTGGGAATACTGTCCTCCACAGAAAGTTAACCCAGATGTTCAGATGTACCTGTCTGTCACCTGGCTGGAAGTGAAGACGCACTTCAAGACCTGAAAGTCACTTGTCCAGAGCCTTATGTATAGTACAGAAACTTCATATTAAGGACAGATCCAAATCCAGCACGAAAAATTATTCAAAGGCACACCCGCATTTGTCACTGTCACATTCCTATTATATTGTGTAAGAAGAAAACAATATCTGGCAAAAATAAAATAAACAGAGGCACATGAATGAAAGAGAACTGGTTACAATACTTTCACATTTATCTGATATTCTAAGTTCAGTTAAAAATATGTTTGGTGTTATCATGGAAATGTCGCATAAGGAAATATAATACTAGTTTTCTTCAGAAAGTTGAAGAGGAGAATGGCTGTAAGCATGTCGTCAACAGAGATGAAACAATGCAACAGTTATTGAAGATAAATATATATTTTTTCAAAGTCCACTTTCCACCTTCTTATTTATTCCGTTCGATAAAAATCTTTGCTAGCTTTCATCATGGGTACTTTCTCAGTAACATGAAACACAATTACATTCCTGATGATGAAAATGTAGCAGTGAACAAGGTAAGTAAGTCTATTTTCTGTCCAACTGGTTGAGGAGAATTTTCAAACCTGTCAGCTAATTTGGAATCTCAGGGGATGGAGGGAATTTATGAAGGTGAAGATTAATAACCATCCTCTATGCTATTCCTGACACACTGAAAAATATTTAAAACAGTGTTTGCATAGCCGTTAGGATCCTTGGGTTTTGAAGAGCTGCCCAAGGTAAGAATTTGTCTTGCACTTTAGGATATAAAGAAAAGAATTTTTGTTTTCAGCTGAACATCAACCTTAAAGCAAGACACCTATGCACATGCGTAGTTTTTCCCCTCCACTGTAAATAGTTTTCAACATGCAAGCTAATGCCTTGCTGATTCAGGCTTGCTGAAGAAATGCAATTTCTATTTAAATCCTGTTAGGGAATTATAAATGGTTTTTTTGGGGGGTAAAAACACAAACAAAAAGTCCCCACGTGGATATTATTTCAGAAAACAAACCCATGCCTGAAAAGAGGGAAAACAATTCTATTCCTCCAGGGAATTTCAAGTTCTGGCTGTTAAGTGTCCACTAAGGTAAAAGTTCTTAAGAAATTCACATTTTTGGATTATTGTCAACTGGTAATCAAGCAACAACATCATTTATTTATGAGTATTCAACTAACATGCAAAATGTGAAAGATCAGCAACTGTGCTTAATGATAATTCTTGTCATTTCTTGGGGTGTTTATTTTTTCTTTTTTTTT
>VZTV01101834.1:3711-15800 GCA_013400875.1 Anhinga rufa
TATTTGTTTGCTTCCCTGGGAAATTGTTGCACAGCAGAAAGAGATCTGTCTCTTATTAAAGCTTCTTCAGACCATAAAAGATCAAAATGCTGGAATAATTCATCTGTAATCGATCATTTCTCCTGATTGCTGCATGTCACCTTTCCCCAGGAAGCATAAATACAGGGCAGATTGCTAGAAAATGTTACCAGAACTTACCTCAGCAACTTGTTGGCTCTCTATAAACTCATGCTGTTTACGCATGGTAGTTCAAGGTGTTGGGATTTTACAGCTTTGCCAAGTTTTTTTCATTCAGCTTTCCAATGCCATTAATTTCTCAGACTGACATATACACTGATGTAACCTGGGGAATTTCTTTTTTCATCTGCTCATTGTATGAGAATTAAGTAGTGCTAGGCCTTCTTATTTGTACCCTTCCCTATGGTTCTATAAAGCTAAGCCAATGCCTTTGCATAGCAGATGAAGCTGGGCATGCTAATTTAAAACAAATGTTAGCTGTTCATGGTAGTTAAAGGTTCTTCATGATACTGATGGTGATAGTTGCTGTTCATGGAGATGGCTTCTTTTCTGGATCTTACTGGGTTTTCCATGTTGAATAATGAACCTGCCTGAACAGCCCCTTGCACCTCATATTTTCTAATAACTATCTCTGTGTCACTCTGTGCTTTAGATTTTCCTCAAGACATCAGAATTTTTTCTTCTCTGACATCTGCAGGGAGGTGGGTGGATTTTAGGCTGCCTCAATATGGCCCTTCCTGCACTAATTTCTTTCTGCTGAGGCTGGCTTTTATGCTCCATCTACTGACTGGCTGAGTACACACAGACTGCTCCTGGTGACATTAGTGGAAATTATTATGTGGGCGCTTGGCTTGTCTTTGCAGCTTGCTGCTGCGTGCAGCGGTCTGGAACATAATCGTCAAGTCCCCTGATGCTGTCTGGCTGAGGTTCTGGTTTCCTCCATAGCAGGTATTCTCTGCATTTAATTTCACCACATCTCACACAAAGGAATGCCCTTTTGGGAACCACGGTATTGGCACTGCATTAGCGAGAGGTCAGTTTGTGCAGCAGCTCTGGACAGGGAAACAGCAAAATGTCTCACAGTCATTTGAAAGTGAGTGACTCGAGAGAGATGAAAGGTACTGCTGCAAACAACCCTCTTAAAATTTAACAAGACTGTTATTTGATATGTGTTTGCACAGTTAAATAAAAGATACAGTTTCTTAGTATCTTAAAGCCATCATCACAGGATAATGCAGTTATTAAACAAAATCTTCATGTAGTGTCAGTTAAGGTCATTTTAGGAACCATTTCCCCCAAAGTGTGGAGGAACATGACTAAGAAGGTAAGTAGGAAGTGAGGGGTGCTTCCTTCAAGCCCCATTTCCCAGGCTCCCAACAGCACATTTTCTTGCTTCCATCAGTCTGTCCCTTCTGTTTTCCATCATCCCAAAACATGAAGTGTCCCCAGCTTCATTGTGCCTATACGTGACACAGTAACAGTGTCCTCAAGCTCAGCAGGTGCTCCTCGGCAAGCATCTATGAGCCTTCTAGTAATATCCACCGCCTCCGTGGTTTTGTCTTTTGGAGCCCCACCGGAGCGTCCTCAGGGACCTGTCTGCCTTTGTGGGTCATAGGGTACACCTGGCTCCCACCCTAGAGCTGTGCCAGCCCTGTGCCTTTCCTTTGCGCTAGTGCCGAGCAAAGAGCAAAGGAGATGGGCTCCAGGAGAAGGATCCCAGGGGTCAGCTGTCAAGGCAACAACAAAATGCTTTTCCACCACAACTGCTCCTGCTGACCTGGTCAATCAGCATTACAGTTTTAAGAACACTCTCTCTCCAATAGTTTGCTCCAGCATTCTCCTATCAGCAGCTTTCCAGGGTCTAGAAATGTTTGGATATTAAGACTTTAAGCTACTTTTTCAATTATGAATACAGAAAAAATACAGACATTTTTGTTACAGCTTAAGCCAGACTAAGTACTTATTTTCTTCCAGGCCAAAAAAATTTTTCATCAGCTCCTGAACTTGGCAAGAAAATGCCCCTCTGGCTGGGGGAGAAATGGTGAACACACCAGTACATAGGCCAAAGGGAGGCTTTCCCCAGGCTTTAATTAAAGGCCTGAAAATTGGGGTGCCTGTTACTGTGATTTTGGCCCTGTCAGAGTCCCTTCCCTCCTTAGGGAGCCAGAGAGCAGGGGCAACCATAGTAAGGTTGTTTGTGTTGGTATGTCTCTGCTGTCAGAGCAGTCCCTGAGGCATGGCCTTTCTATGCAACCTGCTTGATTTTCAAATGCTGCTTATATGAGTACTCCTGGACTGCTTGCAAGACAACCCAGCACTCAGCACTTTGATAATCCACACCTTTGATTTTGCACCTTGAGCAAAAATGCCAATAATCTGCTCCATTTGGACTGGGGGAGGTGGGAATGAACCCCTTAATAAAAGGGGTAAATTAAAAGGTGACAATGTAACACTTGAATTAAATGAATGAGAGACACTGGCTGATGAAACTCAACACAGCAAACTGTAGAAGTTTCATTTTGCTTAAAGCGTGCTAATTTACCACTCCATGAGACACCCAGGTGTACTGAGTTCTCTGACTTTATGAATCCTGATGGTGAGACCTTGGCTTGATTGGAGTTACTGAGAATGATGATTCACCAAAACCATTGCTTCAGTGTCAGACCCTCACTGCTGCTGCTTGTGACACCTCGTGCAGCATATGCTGCAATACTTCAGGTTTGATTCTACCCAAGTAATTTTTATTGTTAGAAAGCCACAGAGTTTTACAGCCAACTGATCTGTTCCTTATGGATCACTGAAGGAACTGAAGACCGTGGTCATGCCTCTGAGGATATCTGGGGGAGGGAGGGATTACCTGAGGCTGGATTTTCAAAGGTAGATCTCAGATGCACTATCAGGTAACAAGTGGATTAATCAGTTATTGCACATCAGCTGAGCTGTGGTAACCAATCCTGCATGCATTTTAGCCCAGCACAAACTCAAGCTATACACATTAGCTTACTCTTTTGCTAAGGCCACTAAGCTTACTCTTTTGCTAAGGCCACTAATGTGGTCTTGAATTTGTCATGCTAAAACCACTCAAACTCAGTGCCTTATGATCAGTATATCTGATTGTCAGAAAGGATATGGGCAGTCATACTCAGGCTTAGATGAAGGTTGAGAGCATGGAACAGTGATACAGGAAGAGTGGGAACAGGAAGAACCGAGAGATGTACCAAATTTAGGATTGTAAACCAGAGCTGCAACTGAAGAGATGAGAGAACATATCTAGGAGCAAGATATAAGGGTAAATCTATAGGGAATGTCAGGTCAAATAGCTGGGCTTGCTTCATGCTCTGACCCTAGGTTGCCCAGAATAGCCAGATTTGTTGCACAGGGACCCTGGCTGGGCTGGGGCTGCAACCATTGAACTGGCTGTGGGCTGGCACATATTCTTCCAATGCCTAAAGCTTTAGGTGTCACTGCTTATTGCATCTTTCATTTTGTTTCATTTGTTTCAGTTGCTTACATGACTTGGAAAGGGGAGACTGGGTGATGTCTTGACAACGTATGCAGGTGTCTGTCACTTATTGTATCTTGGAAGGAATAATTTCCCCAATTACTGGGATGTTTCTAATGGGTAGCATAGCTGCTTTTTGTCCCCCTGATCAAATACAGCAGCATAAAGAAAAGTCTCAATCCCTACAAGACCTTCCTCCCTCAATTTCCCCTCTAGATTTTCAGGCTCATCTAGACTGAAAAGAGATTTTTTTCCTGTTATGTTATCACTACAAACAAGTGGTAAATTTCAGTCTGAATAGCAGAAGAGGAGAGAACAAAAGTGAAGGATCCCTAGGAAAGTTTGTCGGCTGATTCCCATTCTGACCCCCTGCACAGCACATACGGAGCAAAAATGAGATGCAACCTCAGCTGACAGGAAGCCTGGCTAGGAGTGTAGTACTTTCATAGTGATATGCATTACATTGCACCAAGGGGTAAGGATGTAAAAAACTAACCCCTCCAAATAATTTTTCTTGCTTTCATTTCAGGAGGGAAGGAAGAAATAAGGAGGTCAGAGAGGTAGGCAATCCTTTTATAATATGTAACCAGCTGAGCAGCAGGTCCTCAGTTGGTGTAAATCTGCATTGCTCTGCAGTGTATAAACATCAGACTAAACTACCTGAGGCCTTGATAGAAAAAAAGTAGGAAATGAAATGAAAATTTTGTAAAAACAAAAATGTAAACAAAACAGAAAAAGTAACACAAAACCCCACAATGCACAATGATGATAATCAGCTGGTGTTTTATTCAAAGCATTTTCTTAGTTCATATAAAATTGCAGGTCAGATTCTAGACAGTAGATTTAAGGACTAGGATATAAAGCCATCTCTGCTTATGCCTCAGTGGGAGTCCAAGAGCAGAATTCAGCCCTAAGGGGCTAAAAATATTTATTTTTCAAACTCAAGCCCTGCTTTGTGGGTTTTTGTTTGTTTGTTTGTTTGTTTTTTAAGTATGACAAAAATAAGTTTCTAATAAAATATGACATGCACTTACTTTATTTTCTTTACCTCTCTGGATCTAAAGCAAAGACATAGCAAAAATGTAAGTAACATTTTTGTATTAAAAGAAATTATTCCTGACAATTTTAATGTCAAGTTTCAGCTTGATGTGATTTAAAATGGGCAAGTTACATAGCCCTAAAAAAATGGGGTTTTATAATGGAAATGCTGACAGACCCTTAACTACAGCAGCGTTGCTGGGCGCCACTCTAATAAAAGGTGGCAAGGATCCAGGAGTCTTCACAGCTGCATGTCTAAACATTATTAAGTATCTGACTATAGTTTGCAGGTCCTTGCCAGATCATAACTCATTTAATTCTGACACATTCCAGTTTATAATTAGTGTTGTACTAATATGTTCCTAACTTGTACCAGGATATTTTTAAATATTTTTTTTTCCTGTAAAACAAGGCTGTTGCCCAAAACCAAAGATGCACTGACATTTGGCAACCAAGCAAGCTCTTTTTCTTTTTGATCCTTGAGCTAAAATAATTCAAATGCTAAAGGCCAGTGTCTGCAAAGGAAGCATGAAGAACACTGAAACATCTGTAATTCCCAAGCCAGGAGAAATAAAGCAAGTTCTAACTTTCTCTAGCAAAGTATTTTACTTGCCTTTAGCATCCAGCGACAAAGCAAATTGTTCTTAAAATACATCAGTAATGGCTTGCAATTAAGAAATAATTGTAAAAGCAAAATAAGCAAACACAATTGTTTCAGTACTTTGCCAAGTAGTAAAATAGCTGTTCTAATACATGGAAGGTATAAACTTATTTATTTAAATCTACTGTTGGGTGCCTGCCACCTGAAAACCAGGACATTCTGAGGAAGTAGGCACTTCCATAGCTTGTTTGTGTTTCATGGTATCACTGATCTTTGGAACACGACTGATCCTTTACATGCAGGGTTGATCATTACTCACACTGAAACCCCAGCTTGCATCAGTAGCTGTTGTTTGAGGTTCTGGGCAGTTCATTTCCAGCCACTCCTATTCTTTTCCAGGCTGCTGCATCTCTCTGGGTGGGTATCTGGGCAATGCCCTTTGCTGATGGTGGTCTCGGAGTGGCCAGTGAAGGTGGACTAGAATAGTGTGTAATATGTCTTTCCAAATGTTGAGAAGCTAATCAGCACTGTTCTGGAAAACTTTCTTGGGTGGAAGCACTCAGTACCCATGTGGGGGCAGGATCTCCTTTTAGGTAGCTCTACCCTTACAGCAGATCGTTGAAAGGCACTGAATTTTGGGCCAGAGTCATTCCATTCCTCTGCAGAGGGACAACCCTCCCACCCCCTTCTGTGAGAAGAACCTTATTGTTCTTTACAGCTAAGATCCTAAACACAACCTGAAGCAAAAATCCAGCAGGACTTTGCATCATGCTGCCTGAATTAACAAGGAACTGGGCTCTTGAAATATAATAAGCTTTTATAGCTGACCATCTCTGTATTGGCTGGCCACAGAGACATGAGCAGGTACAGTCAGTTGCTGATCCAGTAAACCATTTCAGTCTTTATGGTAAAACACAGGATGATGTATTTACATTTTGTCAAGTATAACAATAAAGAATGCAAACAGACAACTGGGATTATGATAAGAATTAAATCATTATTATGGCCCTTTGATGGTATTAAAGGATAAGAGAAATAACATACTTGCATGATGATCAATATGTTGGATATCAATGCATGTTTTTGAGTTATGATTAACTATAATTGTGGAAGTTCCTTTAACACATTGGCTTCCTAACTTCCTGTAATTCTTGCAGTATACATTAGCTCCTCAGTGGCTGAAAACATAGAACTTTTCCTAGCCAATTCATAGAGAGAAACGAAGGTGGACAAACTCTTCCCACCTATAACATGGGGCTTTGTGAAGGTGAAGAGAACTAACTTTCCCCTTCATCATTGACTTTATTTAGCAAAAAAAGCTTCACATTCACTTGAAATGCTGCCCCCTTTTTTCTGATTCAGGGCCACAGTCATAACACGCAGCTGCTCAGCACCTAGCCCAACATAAACCTTATAGCCTTCAATTAAATTACAGACTAATGTTTGACTCACATTCAAACAAGTATGAACATACACGCAGATGACAATAGGTGATAATTCTGCAATTTTCAGAAGAAAGAAAAGGAAAGAAAAGAGAAAAGAAGAGAGGAAAAAAAACACAACCAAGGTAAAGATCAAAAAGATTCAGCTCCATGTTTTGGCACATAATTTGTAAGAGATGACTTCTATTAATATAATTTTCCATTTCCCAAGTTACTCCTTTAGAAAGTGAAACAATCTGAGAAGTCAGAAATATGTTTTTACCTATCTGCCCAAATTTTGTACACAGAAATGTCAGTGTTTGCTACTGGCAGAGTTGTATTAACTTCATTTCTACATTATCAAGAATTTAAAAATGTTGGGTTTGGCCTCATAGTTTTTCTAATAGTCTAACTGCCAGTCTGCAATCACTGGTCTAAAGGGAATAAATTATGGATACCTATGGATGTGCCAACCTTTGTAATGAAAGGAAGAAAAACAATCGCTCTTATTATCCATTAAAAATTCAGTGGATAAGGCTCAGAAATAACAGACATGTTTTTTAGGTACAAACTAATTTTCTTAGAATTTGCTAATAAATTATTAATTTCCTTATGAGTTAAAATAGGTTTTGAATTATTTTAAAACTATTGAAGAAATTTGGCACACAGTTCAGACCTGGATCAGGTCTGAAATGATCTGAATGGAATCATGAAAACACTTCAAAAATCATCTCACACACTGAATTTTTAATGATTAATCATCTGTGTTGCTATAGGTTAACAATAGCATCTCTCCCTCAGTATTTTACCACCCTTTTTCGAAATGTTTGCTATATATGCTGTCAAAAATATTTCCAGTATTTCTCAGAAAAAGCATGCCTAAAATCTAGTCTCCAAAGGTGAGGCCCATGTACCTCTCTTCTCCACCTGGGTCCAAGTGTGGTATCTACCACCATGATAGTAAAGACACCACAGGTGAGACATAGGCACCTGGTTCCACCTGAAAGACATCCTTGTAGGGCTCACAAAAGGGGCACAGGGCCTACAAGAGGTCCTGATATGGTACCCTGGTGGGTAATGCAGGGTGTTTGAGGTGGCAGTAGGCTCCCACATCAAGGCAGATGTCAGGAGCCTCATCCTGCAATCCAGGCTGTGGATGGGATATCCCAGAGCTCAGACAAACCGACCTCAAAGCCTGCAGCTTCTTCCCCTATGTAGCAGAGGAATTGAAACACCAGGGAATCCAGTATTTTTACCACAGCTGCCACTGCACTTGCTGAAGAGCAAAGGTTTCCAACATTTTTCAGGTCACCAGGTTGCTGTCAGAACTCTAATTGTGAAGAAATGAAACATAGGAAAAAGTATGCAAAAAAAGGGCTTGTAATTTGGAACTCCTGATTGTTCCCTTGCTCCAGGCATTATTGTTCCAGTCAAAGCATCAATAATTATTTAATTGCACAAACTATTATGGACTATGATGGATGATCACAGAATGAACAGAAGAAAAATAACAGACACTTGCTCCCTGCCCACTCCTCTCTCCCCACGGTTGTTTGCTGTTTTGCTCTTTCAGGATCCTTCTGTTGGTTTTCTAGCTAGCAAGTCTGATTTAATATCAAAAAGACCCCAGTCTACATATTCAGGATTTTGAAACCTTCATGTACGTGATCCAAAGTTCCTCTCCGTAAATGATGTTCAGATTCTTTTTTGTGTCTTTGTTTTCTTAGTGGAAATTAAGATTGATGCAAGGCATTTGAATCTTCAGGAAATACGTGTCTTGGAGTTATTCATAGTCTCTTTCTACTCTGAAATAGAAAATTTGCTACATCTAAGTAGGGCTTACTTTAACCACTGGCCTTTGTGTAAAAGGCATGGAGACATAGTGATTGACTAAAATATTACTTGGCAATCATTTTGTCTTCAGTCATGGATTAAATTGTTTCATGTGTATAATTTTTCAATCTATCATTAATATTTCTTTCTTTCATCTTCCTTTCTCTTTCCTGTTTTGATTTCAATTTGCTGTTGCTGGAGGCTTTGAAGACAGAGCCAAAATGACTATCATCTAGAATTAACAGTTGTATGAGCAAAAGTACTCTCCCAGCACTTCTTGGTGATTTTTATTTCCTTTTCTGGCACTCTGTTCTACACACACACATGCACAGTGTGGTGTGTGTCCAAGTCCTCTGAAAGGATGAACTCCATGTCTGTGGCTGTAAAAGCACAACACCCTTTTGCTCCAAATGATCCTGGTTTCATGTGTAACTTCTGCCAAGATGATGATATAACAAGCAACTGCGCACGGGGAGAGAGTGCAAAAGACTACAAGACTGATCTTGGGGATGAGAAAGATCCTTTCTCCTTATAGTTCACTTACTCTGAATTCCTTGTTTTAAATGAGGTTGCAAGATTTCATAATGTTCAAAGCATGGCATCTGGTCTGTGCTTGTCTGAACTTTTGCTGAAGGTTCTTCAGTTAGAGCCAAGAAGATAGGTCCCAGAGCTGTTACCACAGTTGCCAATAATTGGTGCTGGATTTGCTGGGTCATGAAGGAGAGAACCAAGAAGCAAGGAACTCAAGCATCTGTGTCTGCAGAGACATTTATGAGTTGAACTTACCAGGCCTTTGACTATGCTGTACCCAACCCTTTCTAAAATACTGGTTTCCAGAGGAAAAGTCAAACTGTGGCTGTCCTTGACATGCTGGAGGGGCAGAGGTGCTGCGTTACTCTGCTCTGCAAGACAAGATGGAGATGAGCATAGTATAACTGAGCCATGCAGGCATTAAGTCTCATATTAATCATATTTAAACACCAAGAAACTGAGGGTGAGACAACCGCACAAGACAAGCAGGCACTTCACCTGCCTGACAGGCCTCAACAAGCCATCTCCCTGCGACTGCTTTGTCTTCCCATGATTAGACAGCTCTAAATACCACCATCACACTCCAGTCATCCCAGTGTGATTGTCTGGGAGGGTGTCAGTGCTCCTCAAGAACCGTGGGACCCTATTGCCTCCAAGTACTCCCAGGGCAGTGCCACCACACACAGCAGCCTCTGCGGTGCCCTGAGTTGGGCCATTTGGCCCACCGTGCTCATAAACACTTTTCAGTGCTTCTCCTTTACTGCTACTTTAACAAAAGGGAGCTTAACTTAAGAAAACGCACTATATTTCTTTAATTGTAAGATTTTATTGTGGGCCATGATTAAATCATTTTCAAGCATCGTTGAGTCATGCGGAGCTTTGTTTTCCAGTTTAATGCTATTGGTAACCAAAGCCAGTTTTATATCCAGACCACATGGTGCAAAAGAAAACCCTCTAAACCTTTACAACCTAAAATTACACTTGCAAAGCATTATTATAATGTATCTTATTTCAAGTGGGGTAAAATGGTTTTTCTGGAGACTAAGGCAACTTCAGAATCTTCCATTCACATTCATTTCTGATAAAGTAGAGTCCAGGGAACTGTGAAAGAGCAGATGTTGTCCAAATGGGACTAATTTACCCAGACTGTTATTTTAAAGCATAGTGAATGCAAATACAGCATTTAAAATTGGTCATGCCTAGGGCAATATCTTTTGCTGAACTGACACTACCAATTTTAAAGGTATAGTAGTCTACAAAATGTAGGGTTAACTTTCCCAGGCCCTCTGAGAGCTGGAGTTCCTCCTTTAGCCAGGCAGTTTTTGCTTTTGTAATTACTGTTTTTACAACTACAGCATTTGTTCACTTTCAGGTACTCTCAACTTCAACTCTGAGCATGAGGCCTATAGTGTTCTGGGCTGGCCAAAATATCTGTAATTTTAGTCATGGTATTTCATGGTCTGTTTCTTAATCTTATTTCTTCAGTCTGTATAAAGAATAATAGTCACCGTTGGTCTGTGGAGATGTTATGTTTTTTGACATCAAAACTCCTCTTTGCCACTTTTGTCTAAATTTTCCATGGAGGATCAAACATTTCCTGAGTAGTTCCTGCTACCAGGCTTATCAAAATGCTCAAAATGCATGGAGGGGTTGTGCCTGCAGGGGTTGTGCCTGCAGCGTGCTTTAACGCCATATAGAGCCATTTGATTCAGCTCACATGCTGGACACAGCAGACCATAACTGTATAGGTTACTGGTTACTTTTCTACTTTTTCCTGCAGAGTTTATCAACCCTTAAAATGCATCTCAGGAGCTGACAGCTACAGCAAAGCAGGGAACAAGGGAAAGGCAAGGCTGCTGGTCAGAGAGGTTGAAGGATTTATTGGGAGCAGCTGCAGTTTGCATCTACAACATCCATCACACCTATGGATGGCTGTCTGCATCCTTAATGTACGTGACTGTCCCTCCCTGTGCCATCCCCACCACTGCCACCCTGTCCACAACTCCCACTCTCACCTAGAGGCTCATGATTTTCATGGGAAAGGAGAAAATTGCAGAGTGGCCACAGCAATAAAGAGGCAAAAATTAAAGGAGGGGGTTTGATGGGCCGACGAGACTGTAGTGGCAGGGAAAGGAGAAATGGAAACCACTGGACCTCTGTCACCCCAAGAAAATCCCATCCAGGGGAGCTAAGAAGCTTCATGTCTCTATCATAGAATTAGCAGGGCCAGCAAGGCCCTTGCACAAAGCATACAAACAGTATACTTTATGTTGCATTAGACATCTGACCTAATTACACAGAATTACCCTGTGCCTGGGAAGTGCCTGCATCTCTCTCTGTTGACTCTGTAAGGCACGTAATGTTGATCCTCTGAATCATACCTAAGTGAGATGTCCAAATTTGAGGGTGTGAATAACCCTTTAGGAGTAATAAATAAAACCCTCCATAGCTTAGTCTTTGGCAGGAGGTGTGTTTTGGTAGTAGTCATGTTTACTGTTCCCAACTGAACAAGCATTACTCCTACATTCGACTTTATTGTGAGAAGACTTATAGTCTATAATTTCAGTATCTCTTTCTATAAATTCTGTAAAGTTTACTAAGCNACTAAGCATTTCAACAGGTTCACTCACTGTCCTGGCCAGTAACATTTGCTTGGAATTTGGAAAAAGGCATCTTTTTAGGCTGCTACCCGGCACACCAAGAGCTCAGTTTTGAAAAGCGATTAATGATGGCTAATGTCTCCATTTTTGATTCCCAGTTGGAGATGTGGAAAGGCAATCTGACCTTCAGGAAAAAGGTTTAGTGTTCCCTGAAGGCCAGGCTCGATTACAACATCTGAGGATGAATATTCCAAATCACTAGTCACTTCTGAGCTTTTTCTTCTTTTTGAGCTCTTGTTATAAAAATTGAAATGTGCTCTTAGCCTAGTGGTCTGCTATAGTATATAGGAATTCCAGAGGTCTTCCCTGGTCACTCTGCAACTGTATTGCTTTCAATCCTATCCTGAACAACCAATTTATCTACCAAATTTATCTCTGAGATGACGCACAGTGCCACATAAAACAGTCTGAAAGTTGCAGAAAGGATAACTTATCTGTAGATTATTTAGTAAATGAAAATATAAACAACAAAAAATATGGAGACA
>VZTV01101835.1:0-15080 GCA_013400875.1 Anhinga rufa
CGTTCTGTGATTCTGTGAAAGTATCAGTTTCCACTAAATAATGTGTATATCTGTATTATTATCTAAACCAGAATACCACCAAAAAGCTTCAACCAAGACTAAACAAGTATATACACACTTACAGGGACACATTTCCCTTATTCTTTTTCTAGCTCGGTACTTACAAAGCTTTTGCATATTTAAAAAATCCCATGAAAAAAAAGTAATTACATTCCCCATTTGCCCTTAAACACCTTTGGATTATTGCTTCTTCAAAATTTCCTTGGATATCTACAGTATTACGACCACCTCCTTACATCTTTCCACTCCCCACCACAGAGCTAGTAGCCTTTCCTTGTCATCAGTAACAGCAGCACAAAAGCCAACACAAACCCTTCTGGCATGGATTATTTACTCTGTTACACACCACCTATATACCGTCATTCCTCAGCAGAGGATTCCTGCTGGTTTAGCCTTTCCCATTTGACAGAAATATTTTTATTTTCATATTAGAAAAATTACTGATGTGCTTTTGTTTCATTATACTTTCATCTTCAGATACTGATGTTTTGTTATATAATGAATGTTTAATCTATTCCACACATTTAAATGCTTAAGCACTTTGTCTCATTATAAAAAAAGTAAAAAAGAAATATTTTGCACTTACCTAAATTGCCATCAATGTACATGAATTTAAATTAAGAAAACAGTGAAAACATCCAAAATAAAGTTAAAAACAAGTATGCATGCAGCTCTTAAGACAGAAGTATTAAAAAAAGCTGAAGAAAGCAGGAAACAACAGTACAGTGAAAAACAGAAAACGAAGTGAATGAATGTGCTGAACCTACTGGCTTTAAAATACCTTAAGAGAGACTTTCACTGGTCATAAATACTAATTACAAATTTGAGTTGAAAAATATTTAAATTTATTACTTTTCTTCAAAATAGACATATTTAGTAAAAAAAAAATCAGGTAATTTTTTGTTATTCTTATTAGTTTATTAATGTGTTAACACACCTCAGGAAGCATAGTAAAGCATGAACAGAACTTTTCCATTTCTCCAGTTACTAGCTTTACCTTTTGTGTATAACCTTGTACTTCATAAATATTCACAATAAGCTTCAAAATTTGTGGTGTTGCATACACTTACACAGATACAATGAGACAGGCTGAAAGGTATTTATACCCAAAAAAACCACTCCTCTGACCATCTCTGGTATTTAGGATCAAAGCAGAGGAGGTGTCACCTTTCCAACCAGTAATCAAGTGTATACTTTGATGCATATTAAGGAAGAAATATCCTCCTGGGAACTCAAACTGAAGACCCAATTGCTTGCAACTCCCTATATTCCACTAGGATAAAACCTTCAGAATTTCAATGAGCATAAACAAAATATTTCAAAAAAAGGTGAAGAATAGTCTCAGAAGTGGACAGACAAAGTGAGGAGATAACAGATCTTCAGCTTCCTCTGACTTGCATTTAGAGGACACCAGCAGGGTCTAAGCAATGGACTGTCCTGTTTGGTTGATCCCAGTCATGAAAACCATTAGATAAAGTTACGAAGTGGTGAGTTTCTTTAAGCATTAACAATAGCAATAATAATAATAATAATGATAGACCACATGAATACATACTATTTTTCAACTATATACAGTTTTACAAGTATATGTAAATAATATATATAATTTTTAATTTTTTTAACTCCACTGACTAGTTCCAAGATAAGCAGGCAAGGTTACAGCAAGTTAAATTATAGCTCTTGCTTCCTGACTTTCCTTTTAGAAGGCAGAAAGATGACTAAAAGAGTGTACTTTATATGATGTGCAAGACATCAGAAAGGAAAACAAGCATATGATATGTTTGATTTGGGTTTTTTGGGGGTTGGTTTTGGTTTTTTTTAACACTGTGTACATTAACCTGATCAAGGTTTTACTAGGAATACAGTTTAATTAATACCAAGAAGGGAAACATTATTTCAGAATATTTCTTAGTGTATTTTCTTTTACTCTTCTACCTAGATACTTGTCATGAATCAAAGTAAAAATGAAAAGCATGTGAAATAACATAGTGTAACTACTCACAATTCTGACTTCATGAATACACATACCCATCTACTGATTATTTTAGCAGCTATATTCTGTTAATTGCAGCATCTATTAGTTATTCATATTGCTACAGATATATAAAAATTATCTCAAGGATCTATTTTGTATTCAAAACTATGAGCCTCTCAGAGGAACTGTTCACTATCCTTTTTATCCTTTCTCTTCATCTCATTAATGAGAGGCAAACTCCTGCAGTATCAGGACAGGAACTAAACATCAAACGAAGATCAAAATTTATAATATGTTTTCAAAGAACACATTAAGCAAATTAAAGTTACCTGGTTTTCTCTAAGAAAAAAAAGGATCAAACTCACCATTTATTTCCAACAACATAGTATCATGAATGAAAAAAAAGCCACTGTTCACTGCACGCAGTGGTTTATTTTGTATTAATTATGTACTATTAAATAATGACATTTATAAGTAGGGAAAAGGGGCATTACTTTGTGGAACTGATTTTACAGTTTATTTTTAAAATGTCACAGTAAACCTAATTCAGTTATTGCAGTGTCATAAAAGCAGCATGCCAACTGATAAACATATGTTGTCTTAGAACCAGCTAATCCAAATGGATAAGCTAGTTCTCTCTCTTTTTTTGAGGGACAGGCAACAATCCGGGGAATGAATACTGCTGAATAATTTCTTGTGTCCTCCCAGTTCTTTCCACCTCATAGCCTTCTGCTCTCCATTGAAACCTTCTACATTAACTCTTCTTTATAACACATACAAGCAAGATTAGAGAGAATATCTATCTACCTGGGAAAAAAATGCAATATCTGATTGAGAACTTGCAAATGGATGATTCCGTGATGAAGAACCACTTTAAATAGTTAAAAACGTTTAGAGTACTTCCTGCCCATATGTATTTAATCAATCCATATATAGATTAATACTAATTGTGCTGTGAGAAAATATGTCACAAAGAGTAAGAAAGAAGAACAGAAAGATCAGGAATGACCAAGTTCCTGTCCATATATGTCTTCACTGGTCTCTTTTTGCTTCCAAAAGGTTTAAGTTTTAACAATTTTCTGTTGAAATGCATCCTACTTTTTCAGACTATTTCTTCAATATGCCAAATTTGTTTTCATTTATAATCCTGTTTTCCAGCATGTTTTTAACCCTTCCCAGCTTGACATTATCTGGGTGCGTAATACATATCCATCATTCAGAACATTGATGAAAGCCTCAAACACATGACAGATCCCTGTCAGATCCTACTAGACATCTTTCAAATTTCACCATGAATCATTGATAATTACATTTTGACTCAGACTTCTAATCAGATAGACATACATATAATAGCAACTTCATCTCATATGCTTCCTACACCAACTTGCTAATGAAACTCTTCTGAGACAATGTAAAAAGTTTTCCTAATATCAATAAGTTACTACTGGTTTTCCCTTATGTATAAAGCCTGTTTTTCTGTAATCCAAGAAAACCAGATTTGTTTGACATTATTCTTGACAAATCCATAGTGAGTGTTAGTCTTTTTTTTTATATTTTTCCCCTATATTCCTTTTATTTTAGAAATAGCTAGTAATTTAAACACAAATAATTGTTTACAAATGATTTTTTCTTTGATTGTTCTTACAATATTTTTCCAGAAACTGCAATAAAAAGATATCAAACTTATAATTCACTCATTTCTCTCTCTCTTTTTTTTTTCACAGGCAGCTAGATATGCCCTTCTCCAGTCTCCTGGGAATTCCCAAAATTGGCTATGAGATTAAGGGCCCCATTCATTTCATCATGCACAGTCAATCTGAAAACAGTTTTTAGTGTTTCAGTGAGAAACATCTCAGTTTAAGAAAGGAAATTTCATAAGCCAGTAACCCTCAGACACACAAGGATAGATCTATCACTTTTTAGTATAGATGCGATAGATGGCTTCACTTTTTTTGGGTCTTTAAAATTATAGCTTTTTGATAATTTTAATCAAAATTAGTTGTTAGAAAGAATCAATAACCATGTGGACTAGTAAGACTGACAAACGAGCTGACACAGCCAGCTTGGACTTCTAAAGCCACTCCTTCAGACAGGCTCCTCTCCAAATGCTTACAAGAAAACTAAACAGCAATTAGGTAAGCGGGATGGCCCTTTCATACATAAATATTTGATTACAAGACAGGAAATAGCAGAAACACGTGGTCAAGTCATAAAACCAACAGAAGGCCCCTGGGGAGTTTTGCTGGAACCTGTGGCTGGGCCTTGTGCTGTCTGACATATTCTAAGCAACCTAGAGAACAGGGTGAACTTTAAGATTACTAGTTTTCCTCATTATATTTGGTTATTCAGTGCAGTAAAGACAAGAGCCAAATGCAAAGAAGGATTTTATAAGACTAAGCAACTAGGTAAGGGCTGGCAGAAGAAATTCAGGGAGATAAATGTGAAGTTATACACTACAGAAAATAATCCCACCTTCATGCATAACAAGTTGGGATTTAAAATTATTATAACCAATGGTGAGATTCTTCAGCTATGATAAATATTTCCATTAAAATAATACCTCAGTACAGTAGCAGTTAAAAAAAAAAAAAAGTCATCCAAAGCTAGAAAGAACAAACAAACTGAGTGTTGGGAGAAGCGTACAGAATAAAAGGGCAAACACTATAACATCAATGCATAACCCATCTTACACCTGTATTACAAAAAGCATGATCCACTTTTGGTCCCCTCAGCTCAAAAAAAATTTAATGGGTCTGAAAAAGATTCAAAGAAGAATCAAAGAAATGTCAGCGCCCAGGAACTTTCACACATGCCAAGATTTTCCTGTCTAGAAAAGAGCTGAGGGAGGGATGTTATGACAGTGTCCTATAAAATCATAGGTGGCACTGAGACCAGCAGCAGACATCAACTATTTAATGTTTCTTCCAGTACAAGGAACAGGAAATACTAGCAAAAGCAGACAAAGTCTAGTGCAAAAACAAATGAAAAGCAGTGGGTCTTCATGACATGTTAAGCTGTGGGATTCACTGTCATAAGAGGTTGTGGACACTAGAATTTTACAGAGGTCCAAAAGCAACTGGCTTAATTCAAAGAAAAGTCCACTGATAGTTATTAAGGACACAGAAACTGGAGCTGGATCATAAAGAGTACTTGGTGGAGACATCACTGTATACTAGGATCTATTCCATGAACTTTTGGACATTGTTAGCAATGGAATACTGGGCTACCCAGTCTATATTATTTTATTATAGGTAAGGATTCACGTTAAATACATAGATAGGGTAAAACACATTCATTTTGTCTTTTTTTAGGTTCACCCTTACAAGAAAATAAGAGCACTTGTTAAAAATAAAAAGATATAATCTTCTATGAAATACATTAATAGGAGGGCTCGTAACAGAGTTACTAGTTTACTTTCCCCTCAAGATGAGGAAATAGCTTTTAGAAAAAGACCAAACACATAACCACTGTGGCAGGTGACAAAGTCTCTAAATACCAGATTCCAAACACCAATTCAAGATGTTAATGTCACATTTCCATAAGAAAGGCTACCAAAACAGAGCGCATTAGAATATTCCCCCTACTGCTAAGGTGACACCAACTATCAAGATTAGAATGTCTAACCAATAAGGCTTTTGAATAGCAGAACATCCACCAAACATGTTTTTGGTAATATTGGTTCTAGCAGCATCCTAGTGCACCTACTATAAATAAATATTCAGTAACTATTACTGTCAGTCTGGATACACAAGTTATACAAGAAAATAATAAATCAAGTGAATTCCTGATCAAGACCCAGTCAGTTTCCCACTGAAGTAACCAGTATCGGCCTTCTTAGTTCCATAGATATTTAGGTTCATGACATGCCTAAGTGGAAAGTTTGGTGAAAAGCACTGATGATCACAAACTCAGAATTAAATTAAAAATTTCAGTTGTTGCTGCCTGCCAGTGAAGAAGTTTAGATTGGGAATCTGGAAGTGAGAGAAACACAGGATTGTGTTTTTGTCTGGGGAAAGTTAACAGATGGTCTAAAAAGGAGCAGCTTTAAAATAAGACCAACAGTGAAAAAGTGTGTGGAGACAGCAATACAAGAATTTTTTTGATCTATTCTGTGTGACTGTTTTGTACAGCTTTGTGAAATAGCATAGTCTCAAAGCTTGACCTTATAGCTTTATTCATCCAGATTAAAACACTGTCATCTTTTTATAACTTTGGGAAAAGAATGTTATGTTATGAATAGAAGTACTTGAAACATATATTTACAAGGTGCTCTTTTTCCAAGTGACAGGTCTCTGAAGTGTTGCTGAAAACACAACTTGAACTTCATTCTGTAACGTAGAATTACAGAAGGTTGCATATGGGGATTTAATATCATATCTTCTTTTAACTTTAAAAAACTGGGCAGGTGAATCCCTATACAGCTCATAGAAAATATGCCTCTGGATGTTGATTTACACTTTTGCAGAAGTGGCTCATTTACCTCTTCAGAAAAGGTTGCTGAGTATATTTAGACTGTTGCTGCAAAAAAAAAGCACTAGAGAAAGCCTCAAGAAAACGGATGGTGAGAAAGAATCATTCTCTTCAGCTATAATGGGAAAAAGTGCTGCATGAGGGAAATCATAACCTGCATTCAGATTATTATTAATGTGCTTTCTTATTGTTTAGCAGCCAGAGGCAGATTGATCAAGACATACAGTTCTTGCTTTAATGTCAGACTTGTTCCAGCATACAATACAATACCACAAGCAAAATATCAAGTACTTAGCTGTAAATCAACAGAAAGAAACTTTCAGAATTACTTACCTGATTTTCTTCATGGGAAACTCTCATTTGTTCTTTAAGAACTGACATTCTGGCTGCTTCTTCTTTCCTCAATACTCTTTCTTTCTTTAGCTCAGGACTCCAGAAAGTTTTGATGCTATTCATGGAGGAGCCCAGCTTGCTGTCCTTAATGTCTAGTTCTTTTCTGAGAAGATCATTCTCCCTCTGTAGTTCCTTAAGCTGAGCCTGCAGGTCCAACATGGTACTATCTCTAACCTGTCTCAGCATAGAAGGAACCTGATGGTGGTGATGGTGTGAAGATGTGGTCAGACCTCCATGCTGATCAGTATAAGAAAGGACATCTGTGTGCGAAAGTCCAGCTGATGCAATATTAGGACTGCTCCCCATAGCTGTGACTCGACCACCATACACAGCTCGATTTGTAGCCCTTCCAAGAGTCATTGTGCCCTTTGGGAAAGTAGTAGAAGCTACACCTTCATGGTCACTCAGATACATTGGTCCAGATGTTGCATAGGCTGCATTAAGGGACTGGATGTTCTCCATTGATAACGTCTTACCTGTTCCTCCTCCTCCTCCACTATTTGTTCGCCTATGGCCCAGACGAGGAGATCTTGGCAAGCGAGGAGACCTGGAGGGACTTCCTTCTAAGTTGCTGATTGTTCTTGCACTTCCATACATTTTTCTTCTACTTTGAGGTACTATTTAGTAAGAAATTAGTAACACTAAAGTTGAATATTAAATTTAGAATTCCAGCTAGAAATATTGGCAGTTTCACTGCATTCTTCCAGTAGGCAAAAATCTATTGTTCCTCCAAAGTCAGAGACCTGAAAAAAGATATTATAAAATTAAGTAAATTTTCATCTTGGAAAATAAGTTTACAAGTAATCAGCATATATCAGAAAATAAAGTAACTGACTTCCTAGAGTAATTACTTTAAAAATAAAATTTACTATACATTTTGTATTTAGGATGACTAGGTTAAAAATGCGTTTTCAAACTCATCTCATTCAGAAGAAAAAACTGCTAATTTCTTTCTTGCCTGAAAATACCTTGACATTTTGACTTAGTTGAACAAGTTTTATGTTGCAATAAACGCCATGGGCCCAAAAACATAGCTGATATGTTAATGGCCTTAAATGACTGACCATGTGGACCATATATAATGTGACCATTATATATAGGGAAAAAAAAAACATAGCTGTTGTTGACATTAAGAACTACCCAAACTAAGATATTACATTTTCAAAAGACAGTATAAAAGTAGCAATTCAGCAGTTCTATATATTGTCTAGTAATATCAGATTAAGACAGAACAAGGAAATATGCAAGGGTTTTAATTTTTGTTTGGATTAACAAAGAGGTATTTGGATAGGAAAGAGGAGGAACAGTGTTTCTAATAGCTCAGCTATAACCAGTACACACACATTTTAGTAAGAAAAATAAACAATAAAACTAATTTGAGTTAATATTTCTTTCTAAACAATTATAAGGTATTGCAACACAGTATTATTTGTTCAATTAAGTACTAGCTTGCTAATATTTGTTGTTAATTAGCTTCTCAGAAAAAGGTTGCATGACATTAATCTAGGTTTTCATTTAGAAAATGAGTGTTGTGAAATACAATTTTCTTTTTTCTTTTCCTATGGTTATCACATTATTACTTTGATAGAACTACCTTTCTAATTTATTTACCCAAACAGATAAGTGTGGACCAATGCTCTGTTTTCAAATTCTTCGATACCATCATTACACATTTACCAACTTTCAAGTAAATTTATTAACTTTACGTCGCATAAATATAAACATATAATAGAACTCTAGGATTAGGTAGGCCCACTGATTTTTTTTAAACAAATCTGACCTTTTCAATAAATTTGTGGTATTAATTAAATTGGCAGTCATTAACCACATCTAGCACCATTTATTTCAAAGGTAACTAGGGGAAGAACAAAAGCTGGATTCAGTCAAATCCAGTAATCTTTAACCATACCCTCAAGGCATCCTCATTATCTGTAGATACATTATTTCCTAGTGTTTTAAAGCACCTGTTCTACATTTGCTGTGAAAAAAAGTGTTGATGCAGGGTCAGAAGGAGGATGATTTGATGTCATATTTATTAATAAGCTCCAGTATATTAAACCCTCACCAACAATATTTGCATAAAAAATTATGGATACTAATTATGTCAGCAAACAATAAGCATGCTGGGTTCTACACTGACCCCTCATTATCCCACTCAAGCATTACCACATGGCTTATATGAATTATAAGAATTGCTTAGTATATGCTATGTTTTCATAAAACTTAATAGCTAGCATAGTCCAACGCATTTTTCTTTCATTTGAATTACCAGTATGCATGTGAATTAGCCGAGATGTTCCAACTTGTTCAACTTATTTCAACTACTATTATACAACAGTGGCCATTCTTGTGAATTTTTACCTCTTTACTGAGAGGTCACAGGAGTCTAGTGTCAGGAGTCACAAGATTCAGAAGTGGAAGGCACGGCACACTACACTGAAACATTGATGACAATGCCACTACGGGTGCTGGACAATAAGTGTGGTATTTATTCAACACTGATGATTTTGAAACACTGAAAACTCTGTTACCGCACCCAGGCTGCTCCATTAAAAGTAATTCATTTCAATGCAAACATTGCACTTGGCAAAGCAGATCAAACAAGCTAACATAACATCATTCCATACAAACTATATTAACCAGACCAGTAATTCTGTCATAAAACATTACCACTTTTTGCCATGCACAAACAGCTCAGCTATATACGTTGGCACTTTCTGCCACGAACAAACAATTTGGCTATGCGTAAAGCAAAGCAGAGGTACCTACTTGAATGAGAAAACTTAGTTTAACCATTTAGGAAGACATAGATACAAAATTACGTTCTAGCAACTCTTTTCTACTTCAGGATCACATAACTCATAAAATAACATTAATATTTTCAATTCTAGAGGCAAAAACCCAATCCAACTTCTTGAGCCATGAAAACCTCTTAAAGCTTCCAGAATTCAGCCCCAAGGCAGAGATTTAAAGGAACCAGATGTAACTTGCTGATTTGCATTTTCAAACTCAGACATGTTACCATGAGTATCCAAACCTATCCCCCTTCTCAGTTGTCATCCAGCATTCAAGAGATGACCCACAGATTGTTCCACAAAAAAAATGGTGCAGCTTTTCTACCATCTCAACTTCAATGCATCAATCAATAAAACCTGTATCTCACGATGACTGGGGGCAATGCAATTGCTTATCCTAATTCTCAAGTGGCTGCATCATCCTCTGTCCAAATGATATCACACATAATTCACTCTGAGAAATCTGTCCCTGTATATTTCTAGCTTCCTGAAAAAGTTCTATAGCTCCTTCAAAGAGGATCTCACATGAGATCAAAGCTGAAGATCATTTTCCTTCCACTGGCTCATGGCAGATCCTGAGCAAAAGCAACTGTCTTCCAGACAGATACAATTCTCCACCCAAAAAAAAATCTAGCCTGGTAAAAAACTAAGATTGCTAGCTGTCATGGTTTTGGCCAGGACAGAGTTAATTTTCTTTCAGATGATACTAAAGGGGATGAAGTGCCCCAGGAAAGCACCTAATGCACCACAGCTGCAAATGGGTGTTCAAACCTTAGGACCAGGCTCTCTCCGAAGCTGTGAATCTCTCTTGGCCCACTGGAGCCGATTCAGATTGACCAGAGGGATATTTCATATCATATGATGTCTTGCCCAGTATATTAACTGCGGGGTGGGAGTGTGGTGTAGGGATGGAAGGCACAGACTCCTTTAGCTGAGCTGATTTTGTAAGTCCACTCCAGAAGCAAGTCAGGCTAGCCACACCCCCTGTCACAGGGGTAGGCAATGATCACCCCCAGTCTCCTCCCTGCTGAGCTGCCTTAAATTGCAGACCACCCTTCTGGCATGGGGGGGGGATAGGGCCAGGGCCCTGCAAGCTCATCACTGCTGAGTTCCCTCCCAACAGGGGGGGTTGGCCGGGGCAGGCAGCAATCTGCAGCTTGGGAACTGACAGTATCAGTTGGTGGGTGGTGAACTGTTGCGCCACTTGTGATTTTCTGGGTTTTGTTCCTCTCCCTTGTTCTTTACTCTTCTGATTCTCTCCCCCATCCCACAGGGGTGTGAGGAGTGACCGAGTGGCTGCGTGGTGCTTGGTTGCTGAACGGGCTAAACCACGACACTAGCATAAACTGTCAATGACAAATTAAACTGGATACAATCAAATATTTTTAGATACAGCACACCTGATACATGGCCAGGTGGTATAGGTTCGTGCAGATTTGTTGATCCTCAAAAACATAAGTATAGGATACCCTTGCATCATATCAATACTACTTTTCCTTTCCATTGCCACAGTTTGATAAAAAAGTAATTTATGCTTCTTCCTTTGAGTCACTTAATATCCTACTTAGCCTTTTATTTATGCCTCTGATATGTATTTTCAGGTAGTTGTTTTGCCTTTTAAAATTCATTAGTTGTGGTCTGTCTCCTTTTCTGTACTTGTGTCAAGTTTTGAGAAGGTGTCATCTCAAAGCAGAGAACACTTATCTTGCTTAGCACTCCAATGCTTACCGTTGAGCCCTATTGAAAATGGGAATCATCATCCCTCATCCAAAGAGAGGCTAACTTCTCTCTGGACTTCTCCTTTACTTTAATAAAAATGTTTGCCTACTGATGTTACATTGTAACTTTCATATGCCTGTGAAAATTCTGAAAGCAACAGGAAAAGAGAAGTAAAACACCACCAGCCAAAGAAATGTTAACCTCCAACAGCATTTTCAATTAACATTTTTATTTACCCCCCTAAAAATACTCTAATCAAGATGGAAACCTCTGTGTAGAAAGTGGAAGCACATTGACAGTATGCTTGTTTTTCTCACTTTCATGTGCTACTAAGGATAGCTCACATACCAAAAGCTGAAAATCCTGATTTAAAGAAATTCTTCCAGTTCATCTCTATTTTCATTTGCAATTTATTACTTACTACAACCTGAATTATTCAGACTGGCTCTCTTGCAAACACCTTGGAAACGAAAAGCACATAAGAGTGTGCTTTTTGGAAGTGTATACATCTTAAGGATAAAAGTCTCAGACACAGTAGAAGCCACAGACCATTGCTTTATGGAAGAAGGGAGAAAGGCACCTACATCATTTTCTACTCTCTACTGCTTATACACAGAGCCTTCCTAGCTTCAGGAAGATTTACTGTGTGTCTCAACACATCAGGAAGTGGAGGCATGAAGAAGCACTATCAGCCTCAGGGCCTCAACAATTGCCACACAGATCATCATCTACCGGCTGGAGAAAAAGAGAAAGAGGAGACCCCCTTCTCCATCTTCCCATAGAACCTGCTGACATAGAGCTGTTCTAGTTAAACTAGTGGGCAGGCAAGATACAGATGACTATCTTGAAAACTAAATTGATTTTATATATTGCTATTTTAATTTATGGGGGGAAAAATTGTTACTCCAAAGCAATCATTTTTCACCCAATATTTCAAGGACTGTTATGCTAAAGCATAACCTTTATGCACCATAGTGCAAGTGGTGGAGTGAAAGATAAATGGAATCAAGCAGAAACATAAGAATCTCATATATTATGGGGAGGATGGGAGAAGAGTATACCCACAACTAAAGAGACCGATTCTCCCTCCTGACAGAAGCCCAGAAGTTGTAGATGTTGCAGTAGCAAGCACAAAGGAGCTCCAATACAACTCATGAAGGTTATAACCCCCTAAACACTTCTCCAAGACAAAAAGACACCCAGATCCATTCAGTCTGGTCTGGGACAGGCTACAGACCCACTGCATCCGTTTTCCCATAAAATTGTATTTTGAGTTTTAAAATCCAAATCAGCTTAACAGTATGAGAAAAAACAGATGCTTATTTTCTCGTCTTAATATTTTCTTACTTTAAAAATATTTTAATGTACATAATGTATGACAAAAACTAACCATTATAATTTTTACTTTAATATTTTTCATTGCAAACAAATGATATAAAAAGAGTCAGAAAATTAAGCACGCATTCTCAGGAGGGGTGGGGGGGAAGGGTGGGCAGACACTTTCCCCCGTCATGCTCAGCAGCCTTGAAAATCCCAGNGATTCTAATATGCTAATGGAAGGTCCATCTCACTCAATTTACTTTCCAAATGCATTACTTCAACATTTTACATAATTACACAATTTCCTTGAAATACTGTCTTCACAGAACCCCATAATTTCTGGTTTTCACTGGTTACATACTCTTACCCCACATCNACTTTTCCTTTCCATTGCCACAGTTTGATAAAAAAGTAATTTATGCTTCTTCCTTTGAGTCACTTAATATCCTACTTAGCCTTTTATTTATGCCTCTGATATGTATTTTCAGGTAGTTGTTTTGCCTTTTAAAATTCATTAGTTGTGGTCTGTCTCCTTTTCTGTACTTGTGTCAAGTTTTGAGAAGGTGTCATCTCAAAGCAGAGAACACTTATCTTGCTTAGCACTCCAATGCTTACCGTTGAGCCCTATTGAAAATGGGAATCATCATCCCTCATCCAAAGAGAGGCTAACTTCTCTCTGGACTTCTCCTTTACTTTAATAAAAATGTTTGCCTACTGATGTTACATTGTAACTTTCATATGCCTGTGAAAATTCTGAAAGCAACAGGAAAAGAGAAGTAAAACACCACCAGCCAAAGAAATGTTAACCTCCAACAGCATTTTCAATTAACATTTTTATTTACCCCCCTAAAAATACTCTAATCAAGATGGAAACCTCTGTGTAGAAAGTGGAAGCACATTGACAGTATGCTTGTTTTTCTCACTTTCATGTGCTACTAAGGATAGCTCACATACCAAAAGCTGAAAATCCTGATTTAAAGAAATTCTTCCAGTTCATCTCTATTTTCATTTGCAATTTATTACTTACTACAACCTGAATTATTCAGACTGGCTCTCTTGCAAACACCTTGGAAACGAAAAGCACATAAGAGTGTGCTTTTTGGAAGTGTATACATCTTAAGGATAAAAGTCTCAGACACAGTAGAAGCCACAGACCATTGCTTTATGGAAGAAGGGAGAAAGGCACCTACATCATTTTCTACTCTCTACTGCTTATACACAGAGCCTTCCTAGCTTCAGGAAGATTTACTGTGTGTCTCAACACATCAGGAAGTGGAGGCATGAAGAAGCACTATCAGCCTCAGGGCCTCAACAATTGCCACACAGATCATCATCTACCGGCTGGAGAAAAAGAGAAAGAGGAGACCCCCTTCTCCATCTTCCCATAGAACCTGCTGACATAGAGCTGTTCTAGTTAAACTAGTGGGCAGGCAAGATACAGATGACTATCTTGAAAACTAAATTGATTTTATATATTGCTATTTTAATTTATGGGGGGAAAAATTGTTACTCCAAAGCAATCATTTTTCACCCAATATTTCAAGGACTGTTATGCTAAAGCATAACCTTTATGCACCATAGTGCAAGTGGTGGAGTGAAAGATAAATGGAATCAAGCAGAAACATAAGAATCTCATATATTATGGGGAGGATGGGAGAAGAGTATACCCACAACTAAAGAGACCGATTCTCCCTCCTGACAGAAGCCCAGAAGTTGTAGATGTTGCAGTAGCAAGCACAAAGGAGCTCCAATACAACTCATGAAGGTTATAACCCCCTAAACACTTCTCCAAGACAAAAAGACACCCAGATCCATTCAGTCTGGTCTGGGACAGGCTACAGACCCACTGCATCCGTTTTCCCATAAAATTGTATTTTGAGTTTTAAAATCCAAATCAGCTTAACAGTATGAGAAAAAACAGATGCTTATTTACTCGTCTTAATATTTTCTTACTTTAAAAATATTTTAATGTACATAATGTATGACAAAAACTAACCATTATAATTTTTACTTTAATATTTTTCATTGCAAACAAATGATATAAAAAGAGTCAGAAAATTAAGCACGCATTCTCAGGAGGGGTGGGGGGGAAGGGTGGGCAGACACTTTCCCCCGTCATGCTCAGCAGCCTTGAAAATCCCAGCAAATAAGAAATAGTCTATTTCTTGCTAAAGTACTTCCTGGTTGCTGTTCTAACTTAGGCTTAGCTTATTTCCACATTTCTATCTCATCGTCTGCACTCTGCAGGCATTAATATCATGGGTTCACATTATCCACATAAGTCTCTGACGTTGCATTTCATTTGCCTTTTAACTACCTATTTTTGTAGACACTTAAAACATAGGATT
>VZTV01101840.1:0-14567 GCA_013400875.1 Anhinga rufa
AAAAAATAAATGAGCATAACATATCAACTCCTTGCCATGCACATTCATATTTCTACCACGAATATTAGTGGTAGGATATTTCCCTATGGGCTAATCTAAACTATATGTAATTTGAGAGCGAAAGCCTTTGTCCGCAAAGACAGTGCTTCATTTTCAGTGTACCTGGTGCTCCTAAGTGAAAATTAACCAGGTGAGAGTAACTCTCTCTATATAAAAATACACAGATTCAAATATTTAAAATACTAATCCATTCTTTGGTAAATTTGATCAGAATATGCATTTGCTGCATGATTACATCAAATATATAGAACAAAATGAAATAGTTATTTCAAAGTGTTTTACATACAGACGTATGTACTTAGCAAACTTCATTTGTTAATAACTCATTTAATAATTTAAAAAGCGACAGATTTTATAAAATCTGAGAGTCAGCTTTACCTAGGCAGCATCCCACACAATAAAGTGAGGCATAGTTAAGAGCACAAACAAGTGGCTAAGAAGCACGAAGGCCAAGACTAATGGGAGCGGCAGGAGCAACGCCAGGTCCCAGTGCGGGCAGCGGCACCTCGGAGCGCACGGCTCTGCCGGGGCTGGCCCGGACCCGCGCCTCGGGACCTGCTGAGCGCTTCCGACTCGGGTACCGGCAAGGAGCATCTCAGCAGTTCCCCGCTCTACTCAACCCCTTGACCTCTCTACCCACATACCTGAAAGAAAGCAAGAATGAAACATGTAAGGGGCAAACAAGAGTATCTGCTGCTTTCCAATCTTAAACCAAACATAAACTAATTCTACTACATGAAATTTTAAAGTAATTTTTTGTACATTCAAAGGGAATATGAAGTTAAGTTAATCCACATAGCTGTGAACTGGGCTCAGTTTGCGTAGGAACTGCCTGCCTGGTATGTGCACATACCATGAAACAATTTGACTTTCAAAAGAAAATGAAGTTGCTTGCATTTTCTCAGATGTTTGTCCTTTATATTTCACTACAGGTTCAAAAATTTCTTCTAGCATATTTCTCCCTTTTTAAAAAATATTCCAAACAATTTATTTCCGTTTTGTCTGATTATTTTTTTTTTACTTATCCCTTCTTCTCCTAATTCTTCCAAAATGTCTTTTTTCAGTCTTTCCTCATTTTTATCTTTTGCTTATTCCTCATCTATCCTTTAACTTCTACTGGAAAAAAGATTAGTACCAGGGTGTACTGCACCCAAGTACTGCCATTGCCTTCTGGGAATAAACCAAGTAAAATGAGATAACCTTTATCTGTATCTCGTACAGAAATCCCCGTTTCCTAGTATCTGCTATACGTCTGACCTACCCATTCTACTATTTGCTACAGAAAGATTTAGAAAAGAATCCATTCGCCTACAAACTCTACTCATGCCCTAATTATTATATATAATATTAATATTTACTATATTAACTGCATAAATATTTAAATGTTTGTTTCGTGGTTATAAAATTACTAATGCTTTTCCCTCTCTTCCTGCTTCCTCTGCCTCCTTTCAAATCAGCTCTAATCAAATTTAAAGTGGTAAATACTGCTCTGCTGCATATGGGAGAATATTTAAGTGACATTATTATGGAAATAGAATGTATAGTTTTTCAGGCAGAAGTAGCTTTTCCTGACTTTCCACATCAAACCTTAATGCCTATTCACCACAAGATAAGAAAATGTTATTACACCATAACTAGCTCAAGCACCAACATATACTTATCCCAACAGATACAATCTGAGCATTAACAAAACAGGTTATTACCCTATTTATTAAAAATTTATGACGTGTCCACTCCTGCACCAAACATAAACCACGCAAGAAAAGAACTGCAATAAAAAGGAGGAAGAATATAAAAATTCAAGTTCTTGATATCTTGCACATATTTAACATTTGCTTGCTTTTCTATCACTTTATCCTTTACTTATTTAATTTCTTTAAGTCTAGAAAGGAAATTACACACTGAAATTATTCACACAGCTAGCAGTTATGAATTTGATCTTACAGTGAAGACTACTAGGTTGATGTAAAGTCCCAAATACATAAAAATTGAGATGGATGAAATAATTATGCTAACAGATTGCATGAAGTTTGAGGATCTGCAATACTTTCTGCAAGGACAGGAAACATACTTTTCTCCTCTAAATTATGTTCTTTTTGTTTGGCAAGAACATATGCCCACTGCCTCCCCCCAAGTTTTTCTTATCTATTACTATGAAACTGAAACCAAAACAATTTTATTTACCAACCACAGGCAATAACGCTTCCTGGAACACCCTGAAGTCAAGCAGTAACACCGAAAACGTCACAGAAGCTCGCAGTACAGAGCGAATACATGTAAATTCTTTTAAATGCAATCGCACTGAAAGTAACAAGTGTTTTAATTGTATTTAATCATAAACCGCATCAGCATATCATCACTGTATGAGAGGCAACGTATTCTGAGTGGTCACTGCACTGAGTGAGGAAGTTCAATTCCTACTGCAAAAAGCCGTGTTGTGGGACCCTGGGCAAGTTGTTTACCTCGCCATTTCTACTACCACATTTTGTTCATCTTTCCTACTTCAGCCTGAAGAGTTTGCTGTCTTAACTCTTTTCATAAAGGCCTTCTAATCTCAGCTGAGTCTCTAGACACTGCTGAAGAAAGAGGAATTCTAGTATTAACACTAATTACACCTCCAGAATCAGCTGGAGCCTGACAACAGCAGGAAGTACACACGTGCAGCCAAAAAAGGTTTGTTTTGATCAACACGGCCAGTTTACATTTCAAATTTGGAGACCACAATCTCATAGTATTTTCTAAGTAAAACACAAACACTGCTAAAACTGAAACATTTTAAGACAAAACACAAAATGTGTAAACAAGAGGAAAAAGATGAGAGGAATCCCAGTAAGGCCACGAGCTGAGCTGAGCCCTGGAACTATGCTTCAGCTGAAGATTTTCTTTGCATTCCTTTTAACTGATCCCTGTATCCCAGTTCCATGCTCTTCTAGTAGTTACTATTCTCTATTCACTGCAAATTGCCATTATGAATTAGCTTGTCTCCTTCATTTTTGTTTTAAGCTAAGCATTACATAAAGCTCAACCCCAAGTACAGCTCGAACACAAGCGCAGCTGTATGCAACTTTGGGTCAAGTAGTCCTTTTAACTATGTGGGAGTCCAGACTTCCCACAGCTGTCCAACAGTACTGTGTCTTTGCAATCTGAAGTTTTGTGTTTAGTTCTGATCCTCCCAAACACACAGATGTGTAAAAACATTAAGTAGTTGCTCATACATTCATCAAATACCAATTAAAGGAGATAAGGCCATTTAAGTAAAGCTTAATTTTCTGCTTTTGCGGCTAGCAAGCATTAGCACCTCTAAATCAGGAAAGTAACAGAAGACTTCAGCCATGTGACAGATGCACACCTCTTTCTCTCCTCTTTACAAAGTGGTCTTACCATTCAAAAAACCAAAATCATAATGCAGCGACTTACTTGAGTTGGAACAAGAACTGGAGGATACGCTAGCTTATGATGTCTGTACATCCAGAATGAAAAGAGCACAATCACTGCAATTCCCATTATAGGCACCAATGAATAAAGCAAGGTATTGAACAGAGGTGGCTTAGGTGTCACAGGATTGGAAGTTGCTGAAGGAAAAAAAAAAAAGGACAAAGCTTTTAAGAAACAAAAATTATCCAGTGTTTGAAATGTCTGGCATCCTGATTTCCTAAAATCTTTTGCGATCAGCACAACAGGCTAACAATTCTTGATTAAATAGCATACTCCAATATAAACAGACACATATTTAAAAATCAGCATTTTGGAAAGTGCAGAAATAACTTCGATCCCCAGATTTACACATCAGCACATCTAACTTTTTTGCGCTTCTAAGCTCCGCCTACCTACAGTGTCTAAGAGGTGTTGGCATTTTAAAAGGATTGCAAGAATGCCATCACCTAATGAATGAAAAAAAATCAATACACAGCTTTCATCTTTGGAATGTGTACAATAAGATGTCATTTAGTAAGCAGAACAGGCCAGAAATAATCTGCCAGCATTTCTATGCTCAGTTGGTTTGCTGAAAGGAAAAGCTCCCTAGCTGAAGCCTTGTCCGTAGGACCTCCAGAAAGGCTCCAGAGAAGCCCTGCTTCTGGGGCAGCTGGAGCAGGGGCAGCCACAGACCCCTGGGGCAAAAGAGGTCTCATGAGAGTGAAGAAGAACATCAATTATTGCCTTAGCAGTATCACTGACAAAAATTACAAGAATATCTCCTGGGTCAACAAAGGCTATTTTAATTTCATATAAAATGTTATTTAATTTCATAAACAACTTCCTCTGGCTATTTGGTACACAAGACATTTGCTGGTTTTGGTTCAGTTATTAACATTATTCAGTTTTCCAACAAAGATTAGATTCTTGACTGGAAGAAGATATGCAAGAATAATCAAATAATCTTTTAGTTATTGTTTTTTAAAACAATTATTTGTGAAGTCTGGTTATCTGATTTTCTTTGTAACCTGGGAGAAAATTCTTTCCGCCTTTTTAAAGGTTACTGTGTCGATGAACAGAGAAGCTCAAAGGTAGAATCAGTTTAAAGAAATAGCAAGAGTGCTGTTTCAAGAAGAGGAGCATTCATAGGCTGGTACATGCATATAAGGGTGATACGGCTTTTAGCCCAACGATTTATAGACACTTAGAGAAGCTTAACTATACAATTAAGGTAAGATTTGACACTAACTTCTGTATCTTAAAACAGCCAATTATTTCAGATTATTCTCCCTTCTCACCCTTAGAAAAGAGCTGAAGTACCTTTTATCAATTTAAATTACTCCTACTATAGAGACCTTTGAAAATTGAAGAAATGAACTGACAATTTTCTAGGCTCTTTATGTGAATGCACACAGCGCTCTATCACTTGGGAATCAGAAACGTTCTGGCAGGAAAAACTGACCACAACATTCTGAAAAGTCTTTTATCTCCTGAACATGCACAGTGTTAAATATTTCTGAACTCTGCTAAACAATTCCTTCATAAATGTGTTGGACTAACTTACGTTGCGTGACCTCCATTTCAGGAAAGTAGAAAAAGCGTTCGTTACACATGTTGCCTTCACAACAACAGAAGAACACCTCGGGGCTGTCTTTCTTCTCTATGCAATCATTCCTATAAAAGATAATAAAAAATGTATTAATCTTAAGTTAATCTTAAATTGGGGGGGTGTTCAAGAGAAAAACATATGCTCACATTTAAAATTTAAATTGAACATCACTAAATCATCCAGGATAAGATACTACCCAACTAAGAGCTAAATCTGAAGAAACAAATTAAAATTTCGTTCATTATTTTATATTGCAGTGAAATATCATTAATATTAAAACTGAAACAGCACATTTTCAACTTTATCTTAAAAATAGCAAAGAAAACCACCAACGGGATGCATTTCAAAGGCTGACAAAAATAGTGAAGCTCATGATCTAGATTTAAACAGGACAAACAAACAGCCAAATGGCTAGTGTTTAACCATAAACTCACAGTACAGGATTGCATGGGTTGGAGATAAGTTGGAAGGAGAATTTTTAAGTTTAATTTTATTTTTAGTGAAAAAGGTAAAATTTCTGCAATTTCCCCGCCTACATTATGTTCATGGACAGGGCTTATTTCAGTCTCTGAATTAACTGCAGGAAAGGAGTTCTTGTAACAAATAAGCTGAAACTCTCAAGGCAGGAGAGAAAAACAGTCATGCAGGAGACAACTTGGCAGCAGAAAGAGAAGAATTTGAAAATCCTGTAGAAATAGTTGATGATTTTAAATACAGCTGAAGATTGTCAAAAGATTTTGGGGTTCACCTTCAAAAATTAGGTTATTTTATGGGACCAGCTATTACTATTACACTGTACTGTAACTGCCATAAAACATTTATTCTTTAGTGTTCTTAATCAGCGGTTGCTTGGGAGTTCATCACACTAACTCCCTGTTCAGTAAGCCACTCTTCGCTCCCAGATAAGACGTTGTTTAAAGGGTATTTTAGACAGGTATAGCAGCATGTATCCTTATGACAAGTTACAGTTAATGAGGTCTCGGAGACAGACAAACTTTTACTCAGTTTTCAACTATTTCCTTAACGTCCTTCCTGCATTTTTTATCTTCTTCCAATTTCTTTTCTTTGCTCAAAGGAGAATTTATACCAATTTTTTTTAGCCTGTTCAGAGATACATGCGTAACTAGAGGATAACAATGCTACAGAACCCAATTCTACTTCCAAACTGCAAAATTCTATTTCCATCCTAAAAGTTTAACATTCAGCAGAAATAAATTTGCTTCAGAAACTGTAAATAACCCTGCTTCTTCTGCAAAGGTACAACTAAGAATGGATTAAAAAAAACCCAAACCAAACCAAAAATCCAAAGTACTTTCCCATCCTGAGTGGCTTACAGTTACTAGATACTAGTAGTAACAAATAATATTTCTTTAAAATTGTCCTTTGCCTTCTAGTATAGCCAAATTTCAATCATGCTGCGCAAGCAAGCTTGCAGATGCTTTGCTACCTCTGAGGAGCAGATAAATCAGAACTACTGTTCACCTTAGCTTTAAACTGTCATTAAAGGAGAAAACATCCTTGTGTGGGGGGAAAATTTGGCAGAAATGACCATAATGATTTCTTCTCATCATTCAACATTTAAGAAACACAAAAGGAAAATTTTCTGAAGTATTACTAAAAATAATTTCTAAATAAGTTTTAATGAAGATCTATTACACATTTAGTTTTTTAATTCTCTCCTTTTCGAAACAATAACTGCTTTGGTCAAATAAAACTTAGTATAGTACTTTAAAGAACTATGATACCATTTCTTAAGAGAGTCATGACCTTTATTCAGCCAATATCTAACAAAACCCAAGTCCTGCTGTTACTGCTCACGGGTACTTGCTACACCATCTGTTATAAAAAAAATGACTGGAATTTTAGAATATTCGATGGCTCTTAGAGCTGCCACTGAGGTGAGCTTTTTAATTTTTAATAAATCAGCAAAATACTTCCACGTTTAATTAAAGAACAGACACAATGTGCTCACTTCCCTACCCCAAAGACTTTGGAAAAGTGAATATAGAATTTTGCATTCTGGTTTCAACAGCTATATTTGCATTGTTTGGCAATAACAAGTCATTAGGAAATCTATTATTAATGGCCTAAAAAAGAACAAATTGAACACCTAGTTTTTAATATATAGGAAGTAAATAAAGAAGGTAAAGCATGCTATTCTGCAAACAAGACGAAACACTTAGATGAGGTCAGGTCGCTAAATACAGGTATGTGAGCAAAAAGAAGGATGTGTGTATGCGTGTGAGCCTCTGGAAACAAGGTAACTATTCATAGACTACTGTATTATCGTTTGTCTCAAGTACTGTTTGCAAAGGGGAGGTTGTATAAATTACGGACAGTCAAAATAGTTTAAAATTACAAATAAACTTTAAATTTATAGGAAAACTCACTTACCTGTCGTAACAGTTGATGTCATCTAGCCAGCAACCTTGCTTCACAATTTCAATTGATCCAGAAATATTCTTCCATGTAGCAAAACAGTGTCGTCTTTTATCTTTATCACCATAACAAGGTTCAATACCACTGCGATTTGTTTTATCTTTTTCCCAATTAGCGTTGTAGTAGATACACTCTTGTGTTTCTGATCTGCCAAGTATGGCACCTTTTAGGAATGAAAAGTAAATCACAGTTAAATGGCATTCTGAAGGACGAGACACACGAACAGTCAAAACCAGGATATACTAAAATATTGTACACCACTTGCATCAATATAACCTCTTCCCTCCTTTTTTTTTTTTTAAATAAAGAAAGAAAACATTTGAAGTTCACAAGCATTCCAAGTAAGTGTTGAAACATAAAACAAAGATCTTCTGTTAAGTCAAACAGCAACTTGGACAACTTATCAAGATTTGAAGATATAAAGAACAAGTTATGGCAATACTTTTCACTGAATAGCAATAGCAGAGAAAAATATTGAACAGTAAAGGTTTAGTTATAACATTAGCCAAGAAGAAGTTTTAGCTAGTAGAATTCACCAAAAGGCATTTTTGTCTCTTATGTTGCTAAGCGCGCCAAAAAAAGCAGTTTGTACATGTTAGAAACCTAAATCCAACTAATAAATTCAGTTTTAAACCATCAACATCTTCTCTAGCTTTCATCTGCGCCATAGCTTCTTAATACAAAGCACTGAAGTATAAGACACACAACTCTAAAATAATATATTTTATGCCATTCTGATTTGCCAAGTGAGCAACTGGAATTGAGACCAGTAGGTGTGAGGCAATGGTCCCTCATCTCCAAGGGCAGCACTGTTTTTTCGCTGTGTGGTCCCACCCAGTCAATCAGCTGCAACATAAAAGACCTTTGGTCGTTGTCATAACTCAATAACCAAGTGCTTCCGCTCTCAGAAGGCCCAGGGGCACGTCTCCCCTTCCCACCGTGCGTGCCCAGCATACGCAGTGGGATCAGCCACGATGGCCGGTGTGCAGGCTTCAGGCCATGAAAGCCAAGTGGGGTCTAGGGGCCAAAGCACTGATGCAGTCTGTATTAAATGTCCTGGTTTAGACCATAACGGACTAGCAGACTGGCTTAACCTGTCCTGATAGCATGTGATTTTTTTTTGTTGTTATCCCAGTATTCTTACAAATAAAAGTTTCTAGACGTCTGATTTTAATTGTCTTTTAAGTAACAAATGTAATTGATTCATTGATGCCTCCTGACAACCTACAGCAAAACCCAGCAAATATTAAGACTGAAGCACCTCTAAGCTAACTTCAATTTTAATGCGATATGAACGACCAATCTGGTTTCTGCAAAGGTAAAGGGTTGTTAGGATGCAAAACCATTAATGAAATACTGGAAGGGACTAATAACTGGCTATTATTTCTGTTTTTATCTTGTCAAATACTGTGAAGAGCGTGTCATTAATCTTTGTCATCTAACACACTAAAAATATGGAAAAACAGAGGGGGAGAAAGAAGAGCTAAATAATCAGAGGACTCACTTCAAAATTGTGGAAGGGCCAGGAGGATGACAGAGCATGTTTACTTTGCCTGTGCACCCACCTGATATTTTCCAAGAGGGACAGGTACATTAGACATCGTGCTGAAGATCAGATCTAAACAGAAAAGGACTTCCATAGCAGTCAGTTTAACACCCCCTCAAACACACACAGTGGACAGTACGGTAATTTTTCTCAGTAAACAGACCCGACTGCACAGGGACCAAAAATGTTGCACCTCTCAGGGCAATAAGAATTATTTCAAATTGAAAATTGCTGCAGCCCTCTTGAAGTGCCATACAGGACATCAGTGGAGCGCAGCGCTGACCATACTGGGCATCCCACGATACCACCTTCAGAAACTTTTGACTTTGACGCATTCCCAAAATAGGCAGAGAATGCTTTTTGGGAAAGAGCCTGGATGTTCAATGGGAGAAATGCACTAGCCAGCTGGTAACACTGCGAGATGCAGCATGTTAACTATTATATTCTTTGTGCTGCGATGGCCTGACCTTTACAACTCCCAGCTATGGCAAGAAACAGATGAGGCAACAGATTGAACAATTTGGTTCTGTCAGTGCAATAAAGCAGAAGTCCTGGATTTATCTCATACGTGCCATTCCTTTTCTTCTGCTGCCAAGCCTAGCTTTAAAGGACTGTAGACAAGCTTTATTTGATAAAATTCAGAAACTACAGTAAAATTAACTTTACACAAATATTTTCCTTGCACGTGTCTTCTCTATAGTCAGGCGGGTTTTAATCCATTAATGCTCTGAATCACTTCAGCCTATCCAACTGGCCAGTAATCGCACTGTTGGTTTAGTGACTTTGGATCTGACTGGAGCATCTACCCGTAACACCTTCTCTAGGGGCTGAGCGGGCATTTGCAGTAGGTCTGGCCAGAGTAAGCTGATGTACGGACACATCAGGACAACGTTGGCTTCACCTTTCAAAGTAGAAAAGCAAGGGGAGAAGGGGAACCACACAAAGAAGACAGCCCTGAGCCCACCGCACAAAGGAAGCATCTGCTTCTAACCAGCTCTGCCACCCACTCCACAGGGATCAAACTCTTAGAGGAGATAGGCAGCTGGCATTTACAACAAAAGCAAATTTATCCGGGTGCTAGTTCAGGCACAGTACAGCTATAATATAACTCCCATACCCATTTTGAGTGCTGACAAATTGTTTTCATATGAAATTGTCAGGTCTTCAGGAACTCTATTACTGACTCTCAAAAGGCAAAACGCAGCTGTTGAAAGAAGCCATAAGCAAAGCACCAGCAGTACCCTATGGACTGAACTTCAACCCTGAAAGCTTCTCAGAGGAAAACACACTGAAAAAGCAAAGAATATTCAAGTATATAAGAGGGTTTAGTTTTGGCACGTTAACAGATCACATTTAATAGATGAAGTTATCACATTGCAGTTAGCGTGCTGCCGTATCACTGTACATTTGTGTTCATCCCCAACAGCTGCAGTAAGAAAAGAAAACCTACATTTGGTAGTGAACTTCTGAACTGCTGTTAATACAGGATACGATGTAATTGTTAGCAGTACAGAAAGCAATTACTGGAGTGTGCATGAGCAGTCTGGAAAACCTCACCTTAGTAGGAATCTGAAGGACTGGCTACCACTTTTTCAAGCAGAAAGACTACACTAATACCTGAAAAGAATTCTAGCCCAGTATTTTTTAATTTAAAAAAAGCAACAAACACTGAAATCTATGCATAGCTAACTAAGAAGGACTATACTAACATTGCCCTAATTTAGAAAGGGATTACTGCAAAAATATACGGGATGAAATAGGAATTCTCTATCACAAATACCACTACATTACACTCGGAGGGGGGAAGAGATACCAGCTTCTGGGATTTTATCATCTAGCTTTATTTAGTAAACCTGAAAGCAAGCAATACGATCTGAATTGGTCTGTAATGCAGAAATGGTTCCATGACAGTTTTTATTAAAAGTCTGATACGTGATCATGATCTCCTCCCTCATTTCCTGAGTAAGCTTCAAAACAGACACCCCATCCCCCCAGTGTCTTACTCCTACCCCCAAATACTGCTTTTGCAGCATACTTGGCTGGTGACACATAAAGGCATCCAGTCAAAGGGCAGATGAATCTGTGATTCCTTGCTAGTTTATGAAAACTTGCAGAAATTTTGAGCTGAAGTCATGAAAACTTGTGAAAAGGCTACAAAGAATAGTTTGATGGTGCTGAGATCTAATATTTCAGCATGGAAAAAAAACCCAAACCAACAACCCAAATCTTCTGAAAGCCAGTCTATGTATGTAGATTGCTCTGATGGGTGCTCCCAAGGCGTACCCAACACATCCTTAACAAGAAGGGAACTAAAAGTAAAGTTTCAATCTTATTTCTGCACGTCTTCCAGCACTAGACAGAACTACAGATGACTTCTCCACGTAGGATGTTTCCAAGGTGAACTTACTCAAACCTGAGATGCAAACGGCAACGCTGAAGTGTGGGAAGGGTAATCACATCTGTATTTCATGGCTGCACAACCTACCCAGACAAGTCCATTCCGCTGTACTTGAACTTAATTCTATTATAAACACTAATGACAGTATTGGTAAGGATTTGTATGCAGGAATACTCATGTGATAGAAAAGGACTTTTTTTTTGTTGTTGTTTCCTGTAAAACCTAGTATATACAGGAATGAAAGGGTGAAGTTCAGTCTGAGAATGGTCCCGCTCCACCTTCCATTGCCAGAGCACCGGCCTTTGTATCTGTGACAAAAAGAGAGATCCAGTGTATACATCTAGAATATACAAATTATATATAAAAATCTACAAATATATAATGAAAAGGCCCAGCTTTGCCATTTCCACAAGAAGGAAGCAGGTTTTTATCGTTCTGTATTTTTTCTAAGAACACCATGGGGAATGTTTCTCAAAGGAAAAATAAAGAGGTTATTTTCAACCTACTAAAGCAAACTGAGTTACAACAGAAAGGACCTATTTTCTCCTCCTTATTCATATCACTACGTCCCAAAACATATTTTGTTGATCTTTAGATAAGTATTAGTCCTATTATCATTGTTCTCAATGCTTGCAGGTCAAACAAGGACTGTACTTCATATAAACCGTGCCAAAGTACATTCATTAAATCCAAACACAACAGCAATTACCTTAAGCAATGCAAGAATCAGGAAAAAGATAAACAAGATGGCAAAGTAACAAATCACCTGAACTGCTGTCACACTGCCTTATACAGAAGATGCATATCTTTTCAGACTAGAATTTCTCATTATTCTCCTTTTCAGCATGTTCCACCAGGCCTGCACAGTAGTTCATCAAAAAGTCATTGGGGAAGAAAGGAGAAACGCCACCAAAGTGTGCACCTCTGCGAGACTTAAGATCTAAGAGGCTAAAAGGTTAATCTTAAAAATTTTTAAATTGACCTGATCTTCTAAAAGGCTTGCTTCTTTTCCTAAAATAAAATTTAAAAATAAAAACTAAACAAATTTGCAATAAAAATAAATGAACTTACAAACTTGGGAGTGTCAGTGTACCTTTTTGTATAACAATAGATATATTAAACTTAAATTCTCCAGGATTACAGTATGATCTTGGAAGGGGGCGGAATATCAGGAAACCTGTATTTGCTTAGATATCTCATGGTACACTTTGAATTTTTTTTTTCCTCCAGTTCATGCTTTGCCAAAATGGAAAAGTTGTACGAATGAGCCTGCCCTGGAAGTATGAAATCTCTAGCAGAGAAAAACAATTCTGAAAAAGAGCTTTCCAGAGGAAGAATCCAGTGCTTAAAAACTGAAGAATGATCCACCTAATGGCACTACATTAAGTCTTAAGAGCACAGGTTCCTAAATATAGTGGAAACTATGGAGAATGATGTAATCTACAACTAAGAAATACAACTGCAAAAGGGGTGTGTGGGGGAGAAAAGAATATCACTCCATTACTATACTGTTAAAAAAATTCCTTGCAGCCCCTTGTTTGCTAGACAGACGGCAACAAGAAAACATTTTTCTACTAGAAATTCTACTGGATTTACAAATATCAGTACAGAAGATAACTAAAAAAAAAGTCAGCTGCTATAACCACTTGATGTTATCTTTTTGGTTTTATTTAAAAAAATTATAGCGAATGCAAATACAGATTTTACTCAGCAGACAATGTATTCAATCATTCATCTGCTTCTGAAAGTTAGGCAACTCAAAAATGTTAGGTATTGCTCCTGGATCTAAGAGAGCTTCTAAAGCAGAATCAGGTAATACATATATTTTACTTTGGAAACAAATGATCACACAGCATGCATGGTATTTGATCTCTCTTTTTGTCACAGATACAAAGGCCGGTGCTCTGGCAATGGAAGGTGGAGCGGGACCATTCATTAGCTTTTTTTCCTGACATTAAACAGCCAGTGCGCAATGCATCAGTCTTTCTGAGATGAGCTACAGAATTAATACATACCTGAAGAACTCTGTACACGGCTTCAGTAGATTGCCGTCTCTCTTCAGGGTGCAAGCAATGGGCCAAAACACAGTTAGGTTCCACTTAATATTTAAAGGCACTGCAATATTTTAGTTCTAAGAAGAGAGATTTGGCAGACTTCGCTATCATGGAACTTAGGCGATTTTTTTGAACAGAAACACCACTTCAGACTAAAAAATACTATCTATGCATGACCCGCAACACAAAAGTAGATGCAATCAAATGGAAGAACTAGGATTTTGGAAGACGAGATGCCCTTAAAACACGTTGAACATCCAAGACAGAAGCAGCTCTCTACCTGTGAATTCCTATGCACAAGCAGCCACTTGACCTTTTGAAGTTCAAGCTTCAGTAATTAGCCACATTGAAGAAACCTGAGCATCTATAAAGCTGTGACCTGTCTGATGACTTCTCCAGAGTAATATCTAAGAGCCACTCTCCATGCTTTATCAGCAGTCCTGGTTAAGAGGGGAGGTCCCAGACAACTGGAGGCTTGCCAACGTGACACCCATCTACAAGAAGGGCCTAAAGGAGGATCCAGGGAACTACAGGCCAGTCAGCCTGACCTTGGTGCTGGGGAAGGTTATGGAGTGGTTCATCTTAAGGGCACTCACCAGACATGTGCAGGACAACCAGGGGATCAGGCCCAGACAGCATGGGTTCATGAAAGGCAGGTCCTGCCTGACCAACCTGATCTCCTTCTATGGTCAGGGACCCGCCTAGTGGGTGAGGGACAGGCTGTGGGTGCTGTCTGCCTGGGCTTTAGCAAAGCCTTTGATACTGTCTCCCACAGCATCCTCCTAGAGAAGCTGGCGGCTCATGGCTTGGACGAGTGAACTCTTTGCTGGGTGGAACACTGGCTGATGGTGAGCCCAGAGAGTTGTGGTGAATGGACATAAATCCATCTGTCAGCCGGTCACTAGTGGGGTTCCCCCAGGGCTCAGTGCTGGGGCCAGGCTTGTTTAATATCTTTATCAGTGATCTGGACGAGGGGATCGAGCGCGCCCTCAGTCAGTCTGCAGGTGACACCAGGTTGGGCGGGAGCGTTGATCTGCCCGAGGGCAG
>VZTV01101855.1:0-11838 GCA_013400875.1 Anhinga rufa
GCCATTTATTTTGGGAGATAATAAGCTTTATATTGCCAATAAAATCACTTGTTAAATGTCTATTTCCTGTATATAATCAAAACCTCAGGGGAATAATTCATTCACATAACTAATGGTCCCTATTCAAGTGAGTCTGTCAAGAATTTAATTACCTCTTGATTCCCTGAATTGTGTTTCCATTTTTGTCATCAGTGTAACATTAATCTTCCAGTGACTTACATCAATGTTTGTTTCAGGGTTTAGGAAATTGTATAATTGCAGACCAAGAGCGTTGTACCCTTTTGGAAACACACTTTCTATCGTTAGTATTTGCTAAAATTTGCTTTTGTCTATTAAAAAAAAAAATCCCACAATTTCAGGGCTTGTGTTTGAAAGAGCATAAAGGGGAAAAGTGTTCACTGTTAAATTAAGCATCAACACATAAAACAAGGTGTTTGAGTACGCGTACATGAATGCGCATTTTACGGGCCAGCATTTCCCTTTAGTCTTTCAGTGTTCAGAAAGAAGTGGTATAAGCTAACAGTACATGCTTTACGTTTTTTATCTGGAAGAAATTCAGTCCAGATAAACAGGGCTTCATTAAGCCCAGGAGAATTCTTCTATTTGGAAATCAAGCCAAAATTCAAGATAAAAATGAGGTTTATGTGTGTCTGTTGCACCTTTGTGCTCATACATTCATGACCATGTGGGCAAGTGGTACTATCTTAATTTACGCTAAAGAGGAAATTGGGAGAAAAACATTTCATGTGATACTTCTAAATTTGGCCAGGAGATGTGCATGGAAGAATTTTTTAACACAATTTAACTGAATACAGAGAATGCTTGGGGGTTTTTGCACGGGGAGAAGGTGTATCCTGTTGTGATTTTACTTGAAGCATCTTGCTGGCCCCGATTCCTTTCTTCTCCTATAGAAGCAATGTTTAAGACCTAATAAGCTATAGTAAATGTTTTATGAGATAGTGCCAAAACTTCTTTGAGATAACTTCTCTCTATTATTTTAAAATATGAACTGACTAGCTATTCCACAAGTTTTAAAAGTTTTATGCATTTTCATCTGGTTATGCCTCATTTTTAATCCCAAGCCCGGAGATAAGATACCAAGAAAGTATTACAGATGGTGTGACATTTGTAACTGATCAGCTTCTTGTGTCTCACTAAAAAGGGGTTTAAGAACACTCAGCAATACAGTTGACAAACCTGTTAGCAGGGATAGCTAAAGGCCCAAAAGTTCCTCTTTTTCAAACCAAACTTGGGTGCGTTACCTCATCTAGAAAATGAGGTCAGCATTATTTTAAAATGTGATTTAGAATATTTATATCACTTTTAATTAATTTCATTGGACTCCTCCAGTCCATGGTTTGTGAAATTAAAGTCTACAAAATCAGGATGGATACAAAAACAGGGAATGTGAATCATAATTAGGGTGCTCCAGTGAAATCTTCTGGTCTCAAGTTTAAATCAGGCAACGGATAGTACCTTTCCATACAATGCATAATTAAATTCTGATGCTCATTATTACAGGATATTGTATGAACAATAAATAAGTTAAAAAGGAATTAAATAAGTTAGCAAGCAATTGATCCAATTACAACTTTTAGCACTTTTGTTACATAGCTAGGACATAGTAATTTTTGATTTCAAGAAGCAGAGAGCTTATAAAAAGGGGAGGATCATGTTTCTTACTCTTTTTCTTTTAAACATCTGTTATTGTACAACTTCAGAAAAAGCTACTGGGCTAACTGGATCTCTGGTTTAACCCAACAGAGCTACTTTTCTTTCATGTTCTGTTTATTTGACCAAAAGAAGCTTATTTGCTCAGATGCAGAAACATCATCAGAATCCTAGGTCCGATTAATATTTTTAAAGATGTCAAACCAGTTACAGGTGCTAACACCTGTGTAATAAGGAAAAAAATACAAATACTGGTATAAACAGCTTTATTTCACCAAGCAAAGATTGTGTTTCAGTTGTGTTGACCAAGTTCAGTATCTAGCTTCATTCATATAATTGTACTAATGATCTTCACCAGCTTTCCTAATTGTTACTGAAGGTGGCTGGAGTATCAAAGCAACCAGTCCACCCCTCTGGTTCCCTACAGCTGTTCTACACTACTGCAGCAAAGGGCAGCATTTCCAGGACACTGGCTACCTTAAAGTTTCAAATATAAAAAAGATACATGACGATAAGATAATACAGTTACCGTTTCCTAAGCATTTGCTGTCTCAGTCTATAGGGCCCACTGGTCTATGGATAATCAATGGAAAATAGAGCAGCCCAGAGGTTTATGTCTGGTATTTATGTTGGAAGAAGCTACAGGAGTTATGTGAGCACAAACTTAATTTAAAACTATGTTTTATGCTATGTTGAAGTCAATATCATATCCCAAGTATTTTCTGATGCTCACCTGTGCATCAAAAGGAAAAGAACATGTTAGTAGCTGTGAGCAGGGTTATATATCTGCCAAAGCAGCACACTGAGCTCTTCGTAATTCCCCCCACCATAGGCTTCAGGCTGAACAAGAATAGCCTTTCCTTTTCTAATCCTAAAACCCACAGTGGTTGAGGGCTTTTCAGATTTTTACTGAATCAAAAAGAATGTCAAACAATGATGGAAATATTACAGAGGGAAAAGAGATGAGCAAGGAATCTGCTTTCCTCAACTGTTGTAATTACAACCAGTCTTTCAGGAGATAAAAATAGCATCTCCTTTGCTTTTCTCCCTGTCAGATCATATACTCTTGCTTGACTGTCTCTTGAAAATATTTTTGTAGTGGAAACTGTAGCTCTTGGAAAGACATCTCACCTTTTTTCTAGTATTCATGGATGTTGCCTGTTCCCAGGGAAGTGTTGCACTATCTTGAAGCATAATGTTTAGGTAAAACTTAATGTTATATAGAGAACTGTTTTTAATACCATATGCCTTTTCATTTCACACCTATTTGGCTAGTGACTCCAGAACATTGTCTTATGGACAAATACCCAATTTCAGTTCCCAGTGGAATAAATGTCATGACTCTTACAATCACTCAGTTTTTAATGTGTGTGTCAGGATGCATGAGGGGCTATTCAGTCCATTAGTGGACTAGTGAGGCTGCTCAGCAAGGTGCCAAATGGGGACGAGGTGCCTGCTGAGAAAGGGGACAGTCCCATCCCTCCAAAATCTCTCCCAGAAGCTCTGCTGCACATCAGCAGTGCAGGTCCTGGGCTGTGACCTACACCATATTGCTCCATCACTATCCATTAGTCTTTTTTCTATTCGGTTAGCTCATCATCCACAGTTCTTTTCATATTCCAGTCAGACCACCTACACTGCACTCAACCTGCCCCTTCAAATGCCTCTGAATGTATTTATTATGACAGTCAGAAGCTTGATAACATTTAATAATATTTCTTATGAGTAGATTCTGTTTACGGATCCCACAGCCCTGTCTGCAGTGTAAGGTCACCCTCTTGCTGTATTGTCATTTTAGCAACACTGCACTGAGTCATGAAAGGAAAAGCTAAAACTGACTGAGATAAAAAACTCAATATTGTGGTGCAAATAAAACCCTCGGCATACTCAATGCACCTCTCCTCCAAATGCTGAAATCCAGTGACTGTCAGGACTTGATACGTAGGACACGTCTTGACAGTTTATTAAGTATTTGGAAAAAGAAAAAAAAAAACAATCCACCTATTTCCAAACAATTTATGCTCTAGAAAATCATGGTATTTTCAGCCCTAGTCATCAAATCAGAGAAAAACTGGTCTCTAAGGAAACTCAGGTGGTCACCAAGTCCACCTCCTGCCCTAAGGGTGTTTTCTGTACCTTCCTCCTGTCTTGCAGATTTGTCTAATCTCTACTTAAAGGCCTGCCACGAAAGAAATGTCATATTCTTCCCAAATAGTCCACTCCAGTCCTTCACTCTCTTCATCATTAGAAATGGCTGAGCTGCTGCAGTTTAAGCCTGTTGTTATTTCTTCTTCTATCAATGTATATATATATCAATGTTATTCCTCTTCATCTTCACCAAGCAGAACCTGCAGTCACACCTGCCCTGGTCTCAGGTACAGCATCTGTGCTAGAGGTTCACCACAGCAGATTTGGGTGCAACAAAGAGGAGAAAAAAGTGATAATCCCAAATGAATCCCTGCTTCTCAGAAATTAGAAAGTATAAACATATATTAGACTGTCTATCCTCTCTCTCTGTCAGTCGAAGATTCTTTTTAACGTGTATCAGTGTTTAACTAGGCTTAAGTTTTCTAAGAAAACAGTTTCACCACTTTTAGTATGAAACTGTTCTGTAGTCCCTAACCAGAAAGTTTTCCACATATTCAATGTATTTTTACCAACTTTTCTTTGCACTCCTCTTCTAAAAATATTTGACATAATGAATGGATTTCCTAAAGTGATTGGTACTGGGGCAGTAATAGAAGCAGAAGAAAAACTGCAATCTGAGCATGTTTGAAAACCTGCATCTTCACTGTGGAGCTAGCTGGTGATTTGGAGAGCCTGGTAACACACGCTTATCAGTGGGTTACATTGCACTGACAGAGAACGAGCAGATCCTCTGACATGTCCCAAAAATTGCACTCACTGACCCCCTCAGTTTTCTGTATAAAATAATCCACTCAATCGCTTACTCATGTTTGTTTTGTGAATTCCCTCCAGTCAGTAGCAAAATGGTAGTGAAAGGAGAGATACTGGACTGGGAATAGCATTTATGTCCACATTGGTGTGTGTTTGTCCACGTGTACATGTATGAAAAGAGAAAAGGAGGGGCCTCTGCCTTTTTTTCCCCCTCTAAATTTGGTGATCAGAAAATAGCAAGACTCCAAGTAAAAGATAATGGAAGTGTCAAACACCAGAATGTGTGGGATCACAGGTGGAATGATCTACTAAGAAGAAGAGAGGTTGAACATAAATTAAGCAGCACGCACCTACTCGCAAGGATGATATGGAGGAGGGTTAATGAAGGTGGCTTAGGCACTGACACACAGTTAAATATTCTGTATTCTTGGTCTCAACAAGATTTATCCCTCCTTACTGATCTAGCCTGACTTTTCTCTGTTCTCCTAGTCTTTCTAATTTCCTGTTGCTATTTAATGGGAATGGCTGCCTGTGGGGTATTCTTCAAAGAAATCTGAGCACTCTTACTGGAATCAGTGCTCATTTCAGCTACAGATTTGGCCTCCAACTGGTATTCCAACCATTGCTTAGAAAAATGACTTGTGTAGCTGTAATCTTCTGGAACTGGAGGTGCATATGCCTGGGAGCAATGTGCCTAGGAGCAATCTGCCTGTGTGTACTTGCCTGCGTAATCCAGTCCCCTTATATTTTTTTAGCCTGCCACTACTGTAGTTTTTAAGGAGCAGCCAGTGAATAATGCAGCTGCAATGTTGTTGTCTATTTCTATACTTTACTTTTAAAGACATTGGGTTAAAGACGGCAGGGTGAACTGCAGGCAGCTCTGTTGCCCAGGATAGCAGCTGGAGGACAACAATGGATGCAGCGCAAGCCCTGGAGGGCTGCTCCACCAGGATCCAAGGGTGACAGCAGCCTCCCAATGAGGGGTGCAGTCCAGGGCAGTGCTAGGGCACGAACAGCAAGTCTAGGGGCAGCAACCAAGGTTGGTCCACAGCCCTGCAGTTCCCAGAAAGTCTGTAGTGATGAGTCAGGTCCCAACAAGCCAGGAAGTCATGTCAGTAAGGTGTGGGACGGGCAAGATGCAAGGCAGGGCACAGGCAAACCAACAGCATAGCCCTGGCCAAGGACCATGGGCTGTGGGAATCTATTGAACCCACTTGTCCTGCAGACACACATCCCACTGATGTGATCCCAGATGAGATCATGAACAGCCAGGACTGAGTTTCTGTTTACTTTGTTCTGTGACTATCAAAGCACTTTAGTTTGGTCCAAAATTTTCTAGCTTGCCTTTCTTATGACTATTCGAACTCCATTTGCTACTGGCAGGCTGCAAAAGATAATGTTAGGTTTATACTAATGGTTTATACAGCTTAACATAAGGCTTGTACTACCAATTCTGACTAATTTTGATCATTAGACATGAATGTCAGTCTTTGCTGCGTAATTAAATTTTAGTTTAAAAATGTTTTTCCATTCCTTGGTGCTACTTCCACTTGAGGTATCAATTGAATTGAGTATTCTCTTTTGCTTCCATTACATCGTGTTTCTAATGGATTGAAGACAAAAAGCCTTCCCATTAAATGCAGTAGAAGTTGACCTGAGCCCTAGTATGTGGTTTTTTGCTAAGGATAGTTATATTGGTTTAGTCGCATTAAAAATAGCAGACATGAACTAGAGTAAGAAGTTAGAATAAGAATTCAGTCCCCCGAATTAGAGACATTAGAAGTGAAACTTTGATTTAGGCAGGCCCTTTAAAAAAAAAAAAAAAAAAAAAAAGTATTTCCACTCTGATCTGATTCTTAGTAACATTTTAGCATTCCTAGTAACATTTAGCATGCAGAATGGTTCACAGTGTGGCCTCAGCTCTATAAACAAAATGAGTCTTCAATAACACTCCAACAAACACATTGCAATTTGCCTGAAACAAAAATGTTTTATTGTCTCAGTGCCAGACGATTATTGGACACCCACTGATATTAAAAATAATTTGCTGAGAGTGATAATTTCTAGCTAAAATATGCTTCCATTAGGCATTTATTTATAAGCTCCTGGAAAATGTCTAAGGAGTACATGCAGAAATGGGTTGTAATGTTCTAGCTTGGATTTTACCTGTCACAAAAATATTCTACCTGCACAACTGGAAAGCCTGAAATACGGCTTCCTACAGAAATATTATTTACTCATGATGTTGGGACAATTCTGTAAATGTTGTAAAACATTAGCTGATTTTTTTTAATATGAATTTGCTGTCTCCTAAATTAATATTTCTCCACCTCACAAATCCCAATGTGAACAGCTCTTCCTTTCTTCATGGTCAAAAGCACCAACCTGCCACTGTTGTCTAAAAGAGATGTGATGAATCATGCACTGGCTGTAAAGGGAACCTGGGGTCACTACTTCTGCCCCAGGCACATACAGGGTATATGTTTAAAGCTAGATGCAGTGGATCCCATTTCTGTGAGCCTTAACTGGGTGCACCTTCTAAAAAACATAGCAGCATTTTCAAGACATGGTGAGACAGGGTTATGGCCCTTCATTGCTTCCCAAGGCTAAGGCTTGACAAGGATTTGCAGTCTTTATCTGCTTTATCTTAATCAAACATGATAATCTAAACTTTAAGAACCACAGGTCTTTATTCAAACTGTGCAGTTTAAAAGGCTAACGTAGACATCGCAACCTTTTCTTTTGAACTAATCTTTGTGCTAGTAGTTGCAGTGAATAAACTAAGCACTTGTAACAGGTATTCTGAATATACTAATCTATTACCACTTTGCCAAGTGCAAAATATAAATGCTTGGATAGGTTAGGTTAGGTTAGGTTAGGCAAAGCTGTCTAGAAATGCATAAGGGTAAGCCCTCTGCTCAGCCCAGCATATCGCTGCTGAGGTGTCGATATGAATCATGCTGTTACTGTGGAGATAGTGCAGGCTCCTGAACTACTTTGCTTGTATACCTACAGGTGGAAAAATTACAGACAAGAAAACCCCCTTCTACTCAAAACTGAGCTTTTTATAGAAAATCATTCTGCATGTCATTTATTTGCAAGATCTGTGAATCAGTATTTTACTGTACACTCCCCCGTCTCAGAATGATTGAAATTTGCTTTGCTGTAACCAGAGAATAAGAATATTTTTTCATGTGTGCAACTTAAAATAAGCTTTGGAAATTGTTCATGTCATAAAATTTCTGGTTTTACATCTCCATTACTAATGGACATAAAATCTTTTACAAAACCATTGTTTCTGCAATACTGGAATTTAGTTGTTACTCTTTAGCAATCATTCAAGAATGCTCCTCCATGATAAAATGGAAAATAATGAGAAGGATAAAAAATGTAATGTGAAATCATATCGCACGAATTCCTCACCAACTCATTCTTATAGATAAGTCTTTACAAGAAGTCAAAAAAGCTGGTCAAATTATTAAAAGCAGATTACTGAGCAGAGATTTTTTTCTGCGCTAGGACTTTTTATTGGCACAGGGCATTAGTAGGTCTGAAGATACTTTCCAGGGCTTTGATGTGAAACTGCCTAGCACAGGGAGGAGGAATGAATTGCTCTTTTCCATCTGGCTTTGTTGCTGTCTTGCTTCTCATTTTCTCTCTGTTGGATTTAAGGTCAGGAAAAGGCTGCAATACCTCATAAATGGGGGTAGCATTGGGTGTCATGGAAGAATCAAATCATTCCTGCCAGTGCAGCCTGTATCTTGGAGGACAAGTCCTCCCCATGCCAGAGGAAAAGCTGGGTCACATTTGTCCAGCTGCACTTGCTCTTTCATGCATTTTCACATCCCCCACAGTCCTGTCTTCATGTTTCAAGACAGCTGGAGCTGGTGCCAAGCAGTGGACGCTGGCTGCACATTTGTTTTGACCTGAGTCCATATTATTGGGCTGCTGTGACCGTTCCCCTTGAGCTGAAGACATTTCGCTCAGCATTTCTGCAAGATACATTAGAAATACTGCTGTCATCAGCTTCTAGTTCACTCGTGCTGAAGTAATCAAATGAAATTCAGATGATAAAACAGCACATAGCCAGGAAAATCTAAGTGTACAGTGTCTCATTGCTCCAGGATATCTTGAGGCACTCCACAAAGACATGCAATAATGTAATAATAATGCCTGTTGGGCCCAGGTCCCAGTCAAAAGTAAAGGAAAACAAGTGAGTATTCAGTTTTAATTTATGCCACAGTAGCAGTGTTGACTCTAGCAGGGAACTGGCATACCCATATTTAATAGTTTTTTTAAAGTGGTGAAACAGTTCTAGAAATTGTGAAAAATACTCTCAAGACAAATTTGAGGTTTTTACTCATCTGAAGTGAAGAAGTATGTTTTCATAGCTTTCTTTTAAAAATCCAGTAGAAGTTTTTCTTTCAAATTAACAAAAAATACTAAAGTAAAAAAACTTTGGGTCTCTTTTCCATTTAAAAGGAAAAAAAGCCATTTCGCATTTTCTTGAGAAGTACAAATTCTAAGTATCTGCAACTTGTAAGCATAAAGGAATAGAGTGGCAAATGTGAGAAATAAAGGCTTTGTGGCTGAACTTGATCCAGATGGTGAAAAATACTTCTGCCTATTGGCAGCTTGTCAGTCAAAGAAAATACTGATGGAGTTATTTCTTCAGTTAATGAGCAATTTAAATAGATGTATTTCATAGATTTTCCAGTTTCTTCTGCTCAGTGTGGAGTTTATTTGTAAGATAATATTGTTTTATTGTTTCTTAGGTGGCCATAATGTTAGGGGCTATAGTATCAGTGTTTTCTATCCTACAACAAGTGTGTGCCATCCCTGCTTAGGTAAGAGAAATGTTTAAGAGAGACACTGACATAAAGATATGTAGTGTAATTCTTAAATTGGTCATAGATTAAACATAACACAGTGAAAATTTGCTAGCACAGGTAGCATGCCAAGGTTTACAGCTGAGAGTTAAATGCTTTTCTTCTAAGCTGTTCCAGCAGAAATTTGTGCTGAGTTTAACTTAATGTCTGTGCTATTTTTATAACTTGTTGTCTAATGCCCTGAACTAAATGGTAGGAAATTTGCATGTATGTATAGATAAAGTCTATTGGCAATAGATATTGTCAAAGAATTAGAAACAGAACAAGGTTTTTTCCTAGTAAGATTTCACCCAAAGCTCCAGAAGCGCAGAGTTAAGCATTAATACTCATCAAAATTATAGTTCTTATATTTCACATCTTTATTTCTGGCTCCCTCAAATTCAAGGATTTCAGTTATGATTGACTTAGTGACTCACAGGCCATGTTTGGGAGCTTTTAAGGACACAGGAGCTGCCAACCTGGGCCAAAGCCAAAGTCCATCTAATTTGATATCTCCATCTGTAAGACTGGTAGTGTAAGGTGCATTACTGGAAGATGTAGGAGCTTCACCTCCCACACAAACCTCACACCAGTCTTTTAGAGATTGACTTTGATTTTGCTTGCCCATGCCTTTATTTTTTTATAATTTTAGCTGTAAGGCCTAAATAAATCAATGTTTTAAATGAAAACCATGAGCCTAGTATGATTCACTGCCTCCTGAGCCAGATCTTGGCTATAATTCAACCTGCTACACCAGTCACCAGGCACCTGTGAGTGCAAACACTCTTCATTTAAGTCAATAGGGCAGTTCAAAAGATTAGTCTGCTCCAATTATCAGTGAATAGTTTGAAGGCACGTAGGTATTGTAAATCATTCTCATAAAGGTTTTTATGCAACTTATTCTTTTTATGCAATGGTCCATCTTATGCAGTAGTTTACACTTGCACAAGTCAAGTGCACAACACTTGATTGCACAAATAAATCCTTCCACAAAAAATAGTGAAAAGGAGCAAGTTGGGTTTTTTTAACAGCAGAAATAACTAATACTTTCTCCAGCTCTATTTATTAGTGGGATTAATTCAAAATATTGCATGGGGGAGACCAAACCCCTCAATTTAATTTGGAAATCTAAGCAAGCACCAGCAGTTGACTGGGAATCAGAGTTAAGAAAAATATATGAGAAAATATCTGATCAAAACTGAGGAATGAAGATCAAGCTGACAAAGCCTGTACACTGGAGGAAAATCTATAGGTCTGGGCTGGTGATCAGACAGTCCCAAAACTTTGCCAAGTGCCCACCAATGTTACTGTTGATCCCTGAGGCTCTTTCATCATCAGTGTTGCCCGAAGGAGGCTGAGACAGGTTCACATGTGCAGGATCGGTAGCAGATGGCATGCATCACCTTTAACAGGGAAAGTTGCTTTTTGGAAAAAAATTAAAACAGAGTAGAGGAAGATTGGGGACAACATTGCCAAACATCAAATACACTTTCTAACTCCAGAGACAGCCTTGAGAAAGGAGAGGAAGACCTTCACACCGCCCATATGACTGTTGTGAGCTCAGCTAGGTCAAAACCCACTCTGGACCCCAGCACAATTCTGCAATGCTGGATCTGTGAGCATCTCATCACAGAAACACAGACATTAGAGCTGGTAGAGGTTTATTGTTTAGCTCTTTTCCCTTCACCACCCCCTCCTCTCCCAGCACTGCAGTGTTATTCCCCATAGTACTTAAGATTAGCAGATTTGTTTTAAATGTGAAAAATGATCTAGGCTTTTCCACTTCCCTTGGGGGCAGATTATTCTACATCCAAATTGATTTCACTGTCAAGGAGCTTTGCCCTTTCTTATTTTCACACTATTAATTCCAGTGTTGCTGCTTGAACAAATCCTTCCCACCCTCTTTGTGTACAACCTTCAGATACTTGTACATGACCTTGGCTGTCACGTACGCAAGGTTTTTCCGTTGGTGTCTCAGTCTTGCGGGCACTGATGCAGTGTAAATTAGCACAGATGAGTACTTCCTTTTTAATGTGATTTGTATCTTGCACCAAGTTAANTAGTTTGTGTTGTTTTTAACTATTGTTCTGTTAGGAATTGAGTTGCTGGCTGACAAGTGGCATTAAGTCAGTCTTAAAAAAAAAGATTAGTAAAATTTCACATTTATGAATACTAAACATCACTACCCTTGTCTGTAGAAGCTAGACAGAATGGAGTTTTTAATCAAGCTTGTACTTTTTCATTTTGGATTTCCAATATCCAAATCTCCCTGCAGCTTCCTGGGAAAACTAAGCAAGCAGAGTTATCTTCATCTGACCTTCTTCTCATCCACAGTTCTTTCTCACTTACCAAAACAGATCGTGGTGCAAAAATTCCATAAGGAATGGCTATAGCGCAGGCT
>VZTV01101856.1:0-32454 GCA_013400875.1 Anhinga rufa
TGTTTCTGGTCAACAAAGTATGCTTTGGTATGCCTATACTGAAACAAGTCGTCTTCAGTAAAAAAAAAAAACTTCTGCTGGTCAAATGAACACAGTGATAGGACCCTCCTAGGAGAGGATTTGTTTCTTTAATGCATTTTTTTGGGTTGATTCTTACCCCAGGTAAATACAGTTGTAGAAATAATGAGTGTTTGGAAACCATTAAATTGCTGATGTTTTTTTTTCCCCATTCCCAAGATTTTCTCCTGGTTCCTGGAAATGTGCATAAAGAATGCTCTGCTCTAGATATGTGGATATCCGTAGAGCCCCTCTGTACAGAGCGACTACAAAGTCTACTGAGATGCAGCACTCTGAACTCTGCAGACCAGAAGGAAGATTCTTCTTGGGTAAGTACTGTTTGTAGATGCTTCTGTTAATATATTGCACTTGAAAATTAGAGATTGGGGGTGTCACTTCGTGTCAGCAATTATATGATGAGTGCCATAGATTAATATCCTATGTGATGGGGCCAGCGAATAGAAATTGGATAACAATACTGCATAGTGGCAGTATTAACAACCTGATTTTTAAGGCCAAAGCAGTATAAAACAAGAAGCTGCACATAATCTATAATTTAAGAGCATTAATAGGAAGTGAGCTGTTTACTAGGAATGCAAAACTAACGCTCCCTCCTCCCTCATGCACGAGCCAAATTAGTGAATGTAAGAAATCCCGTGCACTTTATGAGGCTGATTTAATGCAAAAGCTTTTACATGGAAGAGCTTGCTTCAGATTGCTTGCATCTTGCTCTCTCTAGACAGCTCATGTTTGCAGGTATTGCTCACTCTGTCTAATTAAAGAGTAGAAAGACTCAGATCAAGAGCATATAAAAGCCAAGCAGCCAACAACTACTGGAAATCTGCAGCCAGTAGCACCGTGTCTGGTGACAGGGTGATAACCTGCTCAGGTTGGTTTTGTCAAGCCGAGGGGCTGGCTGTGCAACAGAGGCGTTTGTGTCAAGATGACAGCTGAATTGCACATCTAGGCCAGAGACTGTAAAAGTTAAGCAAGTACCAGAGACTGATTCAAAGAATAGAAAACATGGGAACAAGGTATTTCTGGTAAGGATGAGATTAATAGATAAATGAAATCCTTCATAAGCCTGTGTTAGAGTTTCATTGCCTCTCCTGTGACTTTCCCTCACTTGTGATTGTTTGCCTTTATCTCTGGTCATGTTGTGCAATTCAGTTGTCCTGCCCTCAGCTATAATTCTAGTTTTCTTGTTATGATTAATACTGAAATGCATCCTAATGTTTAGGGATGATAAGATGGGTAACTCTTATGTATGCTCAGTTCTGATTCTTCCCAGTGTGTCTTTCAAACTAAAATACTTGACAAAACAAGTGCCAATGAAAAGCTGAGCCCCTAGCAAAGAAAAAATTAATTGAAACAACCTGAGCAATACTTAAGTGAAAACAAAACTGTAAGAGAGCTTGGGCTGGGGGTCAGAGGTAGAAAACTTGCTGTGAAAGTATTTTAGCCAACTCTTTATCACGAAGCAATGCCACTTTCGGAAAGCCCAGAACAGTGCTAGTGAAAATTTCTTACCTGGATTGTCCTGGAAATAAATCTATTCACTCTAAGTGCTTTTAGATTGTAGTGTAGAAGACAGCAAATCCTTACTAGGCAACCATCTGCTTTTATTACCAAATCTACCTGGATTTTTACATACCATGATCACTGAAACTGCTTGTTCATTTACATTCACAAGAAAAAGTAGTTACTTGCAAAATATATATTTTTAATACATCTTAAATAGAAGACAAATCTTTTTTGCAAAGGTAATAAAAACATTAACTTTAATGAACTATGCTGACAAAGTGTTTCTAAGCTGCAAAATCTGGGAAGTTACAACCTAGGCTTGAAAATACTGTTTGGAATTTCATGCCAAAAGCAAAGCATAAAGTGTAAAGAAAAAATGCAGCATGACATTATGTCCCTACTTAGCTAACCAATGCTGGGGCTAAAACACTGTTCTGCATGCTTTGTATTAATGCCTGTTAAATATACCTTCAAGGCATGTGGTCACAGTTCTTGAACTGAATCTTCTGTGATGGATTTAGGTGGCCCCCTTTGTCTCCCACACGTTTTTATGTGGCAAACAGTAGTGATAAGAGAGCACATATGCCCTGGTGAACAGTGGCAGGGATCTATTGAACAAAATGCGTTCTGGTACACCTGTCCTGAAAACAACAAGACTGATGTGCAGCAGTGAGAATGGTTAAGAGCAGTGGACAGAGATGATGGCCTTCAATTTTGGAAGTTGTGCAGTTTTCAAACTATCAAAATCTGATCCAGCCACTTCCTCCCCGCTAGCATGACTCATTTTCATCAATCTCTATGGGGCTTTTGCCTTGGGAAGGAAACAAGGAAGAAATGCTGTTCTCCGGTATAGGTTGCAGTGATGACAGGCATCTTTCTTGTAAGATTGGCACTTCAGCCAAGTGTAAGTGAGTCTCAAAATAATCCATGGACTCCCCTTCTTGAACCTCTGCTAAAATCTGGTAGTCCCCAAAACAAATGATGCACTTCCATGGCAGGTCAATTTTGTTTAAGTAACCCAGTTCTGTTTGGTCCACAATCAGTTTTGTTTTCTTGCTCATGTTCTTTATCTCAAAACAAAATTCTGTGCTGTTCAGTTTTCTGTAAAACTGCAGTGAAAACTGAATCCGAGAAACACGAGTATCCATTAAGTTATAACGGCAGACATTAGAATCACGGCCAAACTTGGCCATTTCATCCGCCCTGACCTGTTCTCGCTTACAGAAATTCAAGCAACGAAACATCATCTTCTCTTGGCAAGGATGATAAAAAGTCATGTGGAGACATGTTACTGTTTCTTCAGTTCCAGCTTCTTCAAAAGAGGTCATGATGAAATGCGTCCTCAGAACTTCAAGAAAGAAGTAAAATCAGAGCATGAAACCACAGTAGTACCAAAAAAAATATGGCTGCAGTGTGGCATTAAAATAGTTCATATACTATTGTATAGTGACTGTATATAATGTATAGCAAATTGGCTGACAGTAAATGTAACCAATCCACTGGAATGAAGAAGTGGGAGTTGAGCCTACCCAGTCCATGATAACCATCATTCCCCACCGCTTTGCCAAAGACTCATTCAGTGACCACAGCTAAGTGACAGACTGCTCTGTGCTGAACTCATCCTAGCAGTCGATCTCGCATCTCTTGCAATGGCTACGTACCACTGCGGAACTCTGAAAAACATCCATGACTGCAAACTGCTGCCAACTAGTTCTTCATGAGGATCTTAGAGGTAGATTTGTTTTTGGAAGAAATATGTCACTTAGCGGTGACAGGTTTACTTTGTGGACTTAAAATGGAGCATTAAGTAGTACTGTCTGGGCCTGCGTGCTCTGTTTTACAGTGTAGTCCTTTAACTAGAAGGTATCAGACAAATAACTTCTAAAAATGCAGTCTGACTGTAGGCAGTAATATTTCAAATGCAGATAAAGCATTCCTGTGGCTCTTTAGTCTGAATTTACCTCTTGTATGAAGCAAAAGTGTTTAGAAGTGACTGATGTGACAGTATGTAAAATGAATGCAAAAGCTGCAATATCAGCCATACCTAAAGGAAGAACTGTCACCAAATCTAGATATTTCTCTGTTGCCCATTGGAAAATCCCAGCTATCTGCTGCAGAAGTACTTAACTAGCCACTAAAAATAACAAATAATTTTTGTTGGGTTTGGGGGTTTTTTTGCTTCCTCTTTTTTTAAGCTTTTCACATGCAGCACAGAGACCTTGCTTAGGAACTAAATTCTGTTCCGAAGTCTGAGCGACTGTAGTGCATCCAAATAAAATCCATGAGACACCTCAGGAAACACTGTGATCTGGTCCTTTATATGTGCAAGGCCAGTGTTTTTCTACACTGAAACTTAGTCTAAAGAAAGAAGAGGCTAGGTACTTAAAGGAGGAACCAGAGAATGGTTTCTCAGCTACTCACCAGAGAAACATGTGAGCATCCATTTATTTGGAATCATATGGTGCAGGTGTTTGTCATGTTTCTACTTCTAGATTGCAGTAACTTCCCGACATGTCACACACTGATCCTGAGCCTTCTCACCAGCTCTAATCAGTGAGTGATGCCGAGAAGCAGCTTACAATTTAATCTAGTTTTTTTTATGGGTAGGTGAATCATCACTGCAGTTGAATATTCTGACTTGTGGTTTTTTTTAAAGCTAAATTATACCACTGTACATAAACTCCAAGCACAGTGAATGGTGGTGTATCAGTGCATCACCTTCTGTGTGAAACCTCAAAATGGCTTCCTCTTTTACCTTTAAGACAGTAACAGCCACAGTTCTGACACAGTAGTTTAGCAGCCTCAGCTTGCTCACCGAAGTAGGCTACCACAGTGCTTCTACTAAGCTTAAATAATGAGAGAAATAGAAAATTTAAAGTAGCTCTCAGAGCTCACTTTAAAACAAACTAGGAAATAGCACCTATGCTTTTGACAGAAGTACAGACAGATGCCCTGCTGGCAGGTTATTCCTTTGCCATCTGTAAGACAAGCTGCAGTGGCATCAATATCCATCCCTCCTCCTACTAGTATGCCTCAACTCCGGTGAGATGGAGGATAGGTCGTTCTTTTCTGTGCTTAGTTCTGCCCTTTGTTTTGCACCAGTAAAGATGATGTGAGACATTATACAAGGTCAGCTTTGGTTACAGGGGGAAACAAGTCATTTCACCTAGTTCACAGATCAGCCTGCAGAGTGCTTTTTGTCTTGAGACTTGGGCTGAATTTGATACCAACTTAAAAGCATGTTCTGCTTCCCTTAGTATCTTCCTTAATTGGTTTCTGAAATGCACCAGGACTGTGCAAAACACAGGAATACCAAGAAACGTATCTTGAAACCTGCAGTGTATACAGGTATCAGATCAATGCAAAACATTCTTTATTCACCTGTCTCTGAATTTTACAAATGCCTACACCTATTCATTAGGGAAGGGGAAGAACTGTCACTGATGGCTTCAGCAGCACCTGTTGAACCTGGATCTTGGCAGCCCCTGCTACCTAAATGTCATCTGCTTCTGTGCCACCCCGGGCATCACAAGCTCAGTTGCTGAGTCCTGTGTTAAAGGTGTATTGAGGTTGGACTGAACATACTTTGTGGTAAATACTGAAGGAGTTTCTATTTACTAGATTGTATTGGACAGGAGAAAGATTTCAGAGAACTCTAGCTGGTGAAGGAAACTTTCTATAATTAAATCCAGATTTCCCCTGCAACTGTAAGGTAGCCCATTGCACTGCTGTTGTCTACCTTAATTTGAGTCAAACAAATGGTGATCTTACCTCTTTCGCTTCTCTCAACATCTCCTTCAGTGTGTATCATTCTCCTCCTCTTTAGAGGCAGGAGAATGACACAGCATTAAGAACAAGAATGCCTTACTTGAGAACCATAGGGCTCCTACTTGAGTGTTTAACCATGTATTTAAGAGCTATAACCCTTTACCTACAACTTATTGCTCAGAGCTCTACCAGTTTGCTTTTGCAAATGAAAACCTAAGTGCTCAACCTGGGTATCAAGAAAAAGAATAACATGTTTTGGTTTTTAACTTTCCTTTTAAATGATCATTAACTTTGAGCCAGGGCAGTGCAGAAATCGATTTTCAAGCACATTACACAAGGACAGCTATCCTTTTTGTCCCCCCAAAGGCCATGCTGTGGGCACTAGTCCGCCTTTCGCCCTCCACAAGAGCTGGTGTAGGAGGCCAGCAGACCACAGCCTGCATTTCCAAGTTTCATCCTGCGTGCTGGCGTGTGTACAGGTTGCAAGGCAAACATACTTCTGACAGGTCCCAACTTGGGAGCGCAGTCTCATTTTTGCTAAAAATATCGTCTTTGCTGGCAGTACATGAGAATGTACTGGAGCTGTAGCCCACCCATAGGCACACGGCCCAGCTAACCTGCACAGAGGGCAGGACCTCCAGAAAGGGCTCGCCACCGAAGCCGCCACCTCTTGTCAGGGCTTAATCGAAGCAATCCCGCTGTCTCACCTCTACCCGCACCCGGGGAGCCGGCCCGCAGCCCCCGGCCCACGCCCCCTTACCCCGCACCTCAGCCCGGCCCGGCCTCCGCCTCACCTGTCGGCGGGCGGGCGGGAACGCCGCCCGCCTCCGGCCGCCCTCCGTCCTGAGGGAAGCGGGGAACGGGCTTCAGTCGCCTGCCGGAGGGTCCGCGCAGGGCGGGCCGCCGCCTCCAAGGGCTGCGGTGGCTCCTCAGTGCCCGGTAGCTCCGCGGGTCGAGGCGGGAAGCGGCGGGCGGCGCCCTCCCGCCAGCGGGGCGGGGGCCGGCCCTGACGGGAGGCGGGGGCGGCGGGAGGCGCTGGGTCTGCCTCGGGAGCCGGCGGGGAGGAACTTAACGTTATTTTCCTAAAAAGCATACCGACCTCTCTTTTTATTATAGCGAATAAACCGAAAAATAAATAAAAATCAGCTTCAGCTCTGTCTGGGGTTTTATGTGGACATCTAAAAACCTCACGCTCCTGAGTAACTTCTTCAAACCAATAGTCGCAGCGATGTCAAGGACGTGATCCAGAGTTTGCAGGCTCAAGTTTCAGGCAAAATAATTTCGGTTTTACCCCCTCGCCCCCAAATTAACACTTTGAAGAGTAAAACACTTCAGGAAGCAGCTTGTTATAAGCATAACAGTTGACTGGTGATATTCTTAAATCGAGTATTTTAAAATATTTGGTTATTTGCTTTCAGTAACAGTGGTTCAGCTTCATTGCACTGCCTTTAGAAAAAGACCAGATCTTTCCTTGGCCGCTGATCTAAGCTGAGCTGGAAACTTTCAATTTTATTAGAAACCCTGAGGCAGCCCAGTCATCTGGTAGGGAAAAAATGAGCAATTCTCTCTTTTTCAGCTGCTTCTTTTTTCTTATGAAGGAAAATTACTCCCAAGCACAGAACAAGAAGCTGAGTGCAGAAAAAACCTTTTTCATCTTGGTCTGAATCATAGATACTCGGTGTTGTCCCTGCGCTGTGTTGTGACTAGCAAGGTGGTGTTCCTCGATAGCTGCTATAGTTTGATTGCTTTGTGATGGACAGTGAAATACTATATTGGTTCTTATAAAATACTTTTCATTTGCAGGTTCCTTTTTATTTATTCAACACACAGGTGAATTACTTGCGGGTTGATAAGTTCCTTTGTACTTCTTGTAGAATAGCTTTTTATCTGTATGTAGGCTAATAAGTCTGCTGCATATGCTCTTCTCCCTTTCCATCAGAAAAAAGGCTTAGACTGTGTTTTGCAAGAAGTCACGTTGAAAAGCAGAGAAAGAAAACAGATTCTTCCAATTTTATTCCTTAGCAGAATGCCTTTTCTGCAGCAGGCAGGGCTGGGCGTGTGTGCTTACACAAAAGCGCTTTGCTGCCTTCTGAAAAAGCCAGAGTTGTGCAACCCTGCTGTTTATTGCATCTGTTGATGGTTTTAATTCCTGTCAGCCCTTTGGTTCCGGAAGCAGCCTGCTTCCTGGACCACGAGAGAGCTTTTCTGATAGGATTATTTTGATACTTGTACCTACTGAGGTATGTACGTACCCTTTCTTTTTTTCCCCAGGCTTAAGTGACCTCATATTAACTACATATTCCTTATTGCTTTATGATTTAAACAAAGCTCTGTGTGGTTTCGTACAGGAGAGGTACTGGATTTACTGCTCCTCTTTTCTGTAAGTTTCTAACTGTTTGAAACGTTGCCAGCTTCAGGAAAACAACTCCAGGTTTGCCCCATATGAGAAAAATATTCAGGTGCTCTGTGCTTATGGGTTTTCTGGGTGATTTTTCTGCTAAAATGGTTACGTGCTTTACTAGAGTTCATTCCTGTATTACAATAACTTCTTTTTTTTTTAATTGTAATTTATTTGGTCAAAAGTGAAACTGCAGATAAGTGTGTGAAGCTTTGTAGGGCTGAGCTGCACTGCGTGGTGAGCAAGCCGCTGGGATGTGGGCCAGGGGAGCTGATGTCAATGTTAACCTACTATCTCTGGCTGCTGTCCTGTTTTGTGTTGTCTGCGCAACCCCTTCCTCGCCAGAGGTTGTGATTTTCCCCAGATGTGTTTTCCTTTCCAGAGCGTGAACCTAGTCTGGCATCCCTCGAGTTATCCAACAGATAATGAAGGTTATGGAAATTTGAGCGCTCCCATGCCAGACTGAAAAGCTGGTAGCATATGGCGTTGCTCTGGATTATGAAGATAGCGTGGGATATGAAAATAAAGGTGGAGCAGAACTGAGCTCTCCTTTCAAGTTGCCTTTCAGCTGGTTGATTTTCAGACACCTGTATTTGTTGCCCTGCCAATCCCTAGAGAGGAGGAAGGCATAGGAAAAGTCAGGCTTGTTACTTTAAATGGATATTTCTTGCTTACCTATGCCTGGTGTGGCATCTCTGTGTAATTATCAGTACCTGTTTGGGCTAATTAATGCGAAGGCTGAAAGACTGAGGTGATTTTGGCTTGGTTGCGGTGGTGTATTGTTTTTCTAACAACTGATTTGTAAGGCTTCGGATGACTCCAGAGCCTAATAGGCAAATCTGGAAAATGGGAAAGTACTAGCAACTCTTACATTGCTTTCAGTTGCGATCAGCTTTGAAAATGTGAGAGTCTGTGTGGGCAAATACATTTCTTTTTCTTTTTGGGAAGTTCATGGTAGATCAGAAGAGTTATAGAAAGTGTATTCTGGGTTAGCGAGAGTGGAAGGACTGGTTTTGGGTATCTGTGTTCCAGCTAATTCTGAATGACTCAATGTGAAGCCTTCCTTCCCAAACTTCCTCCCTGTGCTTTAACACACCGTAAGAAACCTTACTAGAACATCCCTGGGGTTTTTTTGAGTGCCCTGGCCCGTGGTGCAGTTGGCATGGCTGTTAGTGGTCTGCCTGGCTGGTCACAAGTTAGGAATGCTGTGATAACATTTCTTGGAGCTTGGGAATCATGTCCTTTATAGTTCTGTCTCTCTTATTGTGCAAGAGCTGTTCTGTGGACATTTGAGGCAAGATATGAGACTGGTCTGGACCAGTCTGAAACCTTCTACTTCTCTTTGCTATTTAAATTAACATGATGGAAGTATCCTGTTGGATCAGTAGCGAGTGTGACCTGATTTCAGTGGTGCTGAGACTTCACCACGGTCCTGTCCTTCCCTCCTCAGGCCAGATCTTCTTCCATGTGGCTCTCAAAACTGCTGATGTAGTGCTTCAGTTTGCCAGCTGTGTGACAGGACGGATGCAGGTGTAAAGGGTGACTGCATTTGTAAATGTTGTGCAAGTACAATTTCTGTGGTTTTCTGGTGGCCCTTTTGTTGGTTACTGGCTTTCCTGCTCACTGGTATGGCTTGTCAGTGGTGTCATCGTGTGAATACTGAAGGAGATGCTGTGACCCGGTGAGACCTCTTACCTCAAACTTTGCATTAAAAATATTTGCAGTGGATTTGAATGCATTGGGGTTTAGTTTTAAGGCAAGTATGTAGATGCTGTTTTTTCTGCAGGGTTGGCGTCTCGCCACAAGGGGACATAAGCAACGTGCTGGTGTTTCCATGTCGCCGGTGTGAAGGATGTGAAATGCTGCAGAAGGTTAGCAGAAAGCCTGCAAAGAGCGCAATAGGTGAGCAAGTTGCTCCCCCCGCCAGCCCTTTGTGTTCCCCTGGTTTGTGCAACCCCGTGGGCACGGCTCCTGAAGGACGTGCGCTCTGTTTGCTGACTTTCCCCGTCATTAAATGGCTCGCTTTCATCTTGCTGTGGCAGGCGCCTGTCTTGCGGGCTTGGGTGTGCTGGGTGGCAGGGGGCATGCTGCTGTTGCACCTCCTCTGTCTTGGGGCTTGGTCTCCTTGGGTGGCACGGGGGTGACCTGAAATCCTCCTTAACGCATGCAGGGATGCAGAGAGACAGAGGAGGAGGTTGGTGAGAGCTGATGGCTGCTTTAGAGCCATAAAATCCAGGCTGGTGGATGTGGGTGTTTGTGTGTAGGCTACGTTAGGATATAATGAATACACTGCCTATACCTGTAATGCGTGTTTGGGGTTCAAATCCAACCTGTGCCCTCCTGCTGCTCTTCCTCTCTGCTTTGCAGCCTGTTTCTTGATCCAAACCACCTTAGTGCTGTTGAGGGTACAGGGACAGGAGCCAGTAGGTGGCAATGTGTGACCAGACATGGGAAGCTGCCGTTTGTTTTGGGATTTTTTTGTGGTTTGTGGGTTTTTTATGGTTTTTTTTTTTCCTTTTTTTTTAAAGTCTGAAACTTAATTTTGATATTGCAAGAGCTGTTGTGGTACTTGTAACTTAATGGTAGTAATGGCAGTGGTAATGTCCAAGAGTTTGTTTGGGAAAGGGGTAACAGAGTATGCAACAACCTATAGCTAGGTTTTGCAATGTGTTGTTATTACCGTACAGCAACCAAGTGTCTCGTGCTCAAACAGAAAAGAAATAGGCCCTTCTGAAAGGCACATGTATTCCAAAGATAACGCAAGATATTCAGCTGGAACTCGGTGTGAGAGGGAGGAGAGATGCATGGGAAGGAGGCGCATTCACTGAACTTTTAGATCCCAGTGCCAAGAACAGCTCCACAATATGAAGCAGAGAGGTGGTCTTCCAAAGGAAGGAGAGAGAGCACACTTCTGTCTGTGTTTGCTTATTTCTTTGCTCCTTGTTTAGTCAGGAAAAAGAACTCTTCCATTTCCCATCTCACCTGACCTGAATAAACTGATGAGGAGGCTCACTTTGACTACTGAAGAGAACTATTTCTTATAAGATGGACTTCGTTTATGTCACTCTCCAAGTTCTCATTTTCTTTTTACATCAGTCTGCCCTTGGTCCTCCTTCTGAACCCCTGTTTCTCCCCTTTCATTTTTTCTCACCTGTCTGCTATCTCAGTTTCTCTTCCATCTTCCTGCCCCTCTTGCTGTCTGTTGTTCTTCCCTTTTGCCTTCCTCCTGATTGTTTTTCCTACCCCCTCTGTAGCTCCCTCCACCCTTTTTGTTTTTTTCTCTGGGGCCTTTCTCCCTCCATCTGGATTCTCTCCCTTTCATCCATCCCTTATTTCTGCTTTTGCTGCTCAGGATTAGACACCTGTGGAGTGACTTACAGGACAAGTGAAACCAGGCAGCCATGGGGCATCACGGAAATAAACACCAGGAATAGACTGGGAGGTTGAACAGACTGATCTGTCTGTTGGCATCACGCAGCAAGACCCAGCAGTGGGTCCTCAGCATTTCTGTCCTTATTCTATTGAAAGGATGGCTGCCCTCTAGAAATAACTGGTAGAGATCCAGGGCTGGGAAAAGAAAGCACAGCAGGGACACTGTGGAAAGCAGTGGAGGTGTTCCTTGTGACTTGGAGCCCATCTTTTTGACAGTGGTGTCCTTTTGAGGAAGGTTCATGCAGCTTGGTGGGAGAGAAGCTCCTGTAATTCTAGCTTTCATGGGACAAGAAGTGGAAAAAGAGGAATAGGGGAGGTTCGGTGCCATAGAGCAGTTGCTTGCTCCTTGCTTAAAATTAAAAGTAAATAATCTTTAAGCCCTGATACAAAAGAAAAATTGTCAGCTCTTCCCTGTTGTGTTTTTCTTGACATTGGAACAAAGCCTGGAGTGTTAAGTGTGTTGGAGCATCACGTTTCTCAGAGAAGAGTGTCTTAATGAATTTCAGTAGAGCTGAAAATGAAAAAATAATTTGTGCAACTTAGGCACAGGTTGGGGATGAGTAGTCAGTGCACAGCTGCTGATTGTAACTGTGCTCACAGGATTCCCCCGTGTCTTGTAATAATGGTTAGAAAGCTGTGGGGTTTTTGTTGGTGAGCCCTACTGGAGTTCTCTTTTTTACTGGTAGCCCTGAGTCCAGCTTTTGGATATTTGGTGGTCATCTCCTGTCTTCGTACGTGGAGGTGACTTACTAGTTGAAGTGTTGCTCTCCTAGTTGTACGTCACTGCAGTTCTAGCTGGCATATACATCTCTCTACAACTGTTATTTCGTGGAACTTCTCTCAAACTAGAGAGAAAGAATACCTGGTGTACAGATAAGGTTTTTCCTTCTGTAATTGCTTCCAAGTAGTATGCAATTTGTGTGTGACTTTTTCCTGCTACAGATACCCTGTGGACTTCCTACATATGACCTATGATATCTTCATGATATCGCAGTTTTTGACCTTGTCAGATTCACAAGCTATTTGAGACTGGACCTTATCAAGGCTTGCTTAAGAAAAGTCTGTGTTGCTCTGGGTAGCCCAGCATGCAGCGTGACACCTTGACTAGGGCATGACGGGAAGTGGAAGCTCCATCTTTCACATCAAATCTCACACTGAAGATCTGAACAAGAGAAGGCTTGAGCTGGTGTATTACAACCATCAAGTGAGGGTTTATCGACCTTTGTAATATCGCTGATCAACTGTGACTGTTGAGACCAACAGCGTTCTTTGTGAGAACTGGAACAACACTCCAGGTTTCCTACAAAGATTACAGTAGAGATAAGTATGTTCTCCCTAGGTCAAAACCACTGCATTTCAGTTTGATGGTCTCTGCGTTTTGCTATTTCTTCTTCTAGAGAACTAAACTGAGGAAGCTGCACTTTCTCAAAGCAGCCAGATACAGCAGTAATCAAAGGCAGCACAATACATAGTTTGGCTAGTGACAAGTATTTTAAATACTGTATTGGGAATTGATAAGGTTCTAACAATGATAGAAGCTATTTGCTGCATTAAAAATATCTGTTTCCTGTTGGTCTGAAGCAAATCCATTGGAGTATAAAAACTGTGATAATTGATATAGACTGCAGTGCAGAAGCTTCACAACTTCAGCACACTTTGGTATAGCCTCCAAAACGCTGTCTCTGTACTTCTTTACATTTGCCACATGAGGGACGATGTGGTCTCGTCTCCCGGGTATATAGTAGCAATTCTAAATGCGTTGGATAATCAACAGTTTGGATGAGATACTGTTTTGATCGCAAGGAGCTTAAACATTGCCTTCACTGGGACCAAGATTTTGCCGCAGACTGAATCTGCTCACTCTGTCTGGTCTGACACCACTCAGATGGAGAAAATTTCATGTGTACGATACAGACTCAACAGAACCAACCTTTCCAGCTCCTTCAAAAGCAGTGACTGAACAAAGAAGGTTATTTTGAAGAGTTAAAGATAAGCACTAAAATAAACTGTCTTTTGCTGATGCATAGCAGGACCAGCGAATGTACTGTTTCTCCCCNTCCACGTTCTGTGCTGTGTGGCAGTAAAAACTCTCTTCTGTTATCTCAGTTTGTAGTGTTTAAGGGCACCCAGCTGTGAGAGATGCAGCCTGCCTTGGAGGTACGTGACCCTTTTAAAAAATTTTTTCCTTAAAGATATATATGATCGTGACCTTATCTGCTCTACCCGTGTTATCTTTATGTTGTGGAGCTTATTGGCACAATATAATGCTATCTGTTTTCCTCAGATGTGGGCTTTAATTGTTGTTTCTAGTGAATCCGTTTGGCATTGCTCTTGCTTTCTAGCTAGCATCCTAAAAGTAAATGTCCAAAAAATAGACCTAAAATAAATGTGAACCTTGCTGAAATAAATGTGAGCCTTTCCACAGAAAGGGAATCAAGGTGGAATAGAGGTAGAAAGAGAAGACAAGGAGGGAACTGTGTTTCAGTAAGTGTTCTCACTTTGGCATCTTCTGTCTCGCTCCAGGTTATGTTGGCTGTCACCCTTTCAGCTTGAGCCATTTTAACCTGCTGTATTTCAGAAGCCTTGACGGGCTGTGAGAGAGAGGATTTGCCCAAGGAAGCAGGTGCCTGGTTCATCTTTGCCTTTTATTGTTCCGGCAGCAGTTGCTGTCTGATGATGTTTAGAAACAAGACATTTGTATTACTGGAGGCACAGAGGCTCTGGTTGTAAATTGGTGTTGAGAGGTGGTGATGGCAGCCGTGTATCTCTTCTCTCTTCTGTAGCCCCTTGCTTGGGACTCGGGAGGGTCTGTCCCTCACAGAAACTCTTGGTGATGAAAACAGTAGGATTTCACAGCGCGGGGAGCATTGGTTTATGGCTCTGTGTATAGTCTCACAAGGGAACACTGTTCAATAGGCTTCAAAGTGATTCAGCCATAGCATAACCGTGGCTGTGGCCACATGTAATATAGCCTGTAGCTCTTTAAAGAGGATTAGCCTTAGATCAGGGACAGCATTCATTGCTGGATTTCATGTAAAGTAGAATATGCTAATGAAATGGAAATGTCTACAGCAAACATTGCATAATATTGTAAACCTCAAAATTGAGCATTGTGTCTTGATATCTCTGCTGGAAGTCAGACTTTCATATTCTGTTTGTTACTGGGAGAAAAACTGAAGCTTGTAATATCACCACAAGCTCTCCACAGTAAATTAAGATCTAGTTTGCAGGTTTACAAGCGAGTTAAAAAGATAACAACTGCCATCTGAAGATAAGCATTCAACACTGTTTGAACAGTTTAATGATGTTACAGCTCTTGGGTAGAGACAAAATCCACCGCATCTGCAAACATCTTCATTTGGGATTTCTGCAACAGGTATAGGCTTGGTTTGATCTTGCGTTCTCTCCCCGTCTGCCCTCCCGTTGTTTTAAACACCGTGTTTGGGCTTACAAGAGTTTCAGCATTGGTCCTGCAGAGATGCAGTATTTCTGACATGCGTTCTGAACTGTTTCATCTTCTTAAGGCATTTTCTGTCTGTACATCAGCCCCAGTTGGCAGTCCAGTAGGCTTGGTTTGGCTCTCCTATTTCAGTTTCATGCCAGTCTTTTGAATGCTTAAAGTTTAATATTGTACATATGTAAAAAAAAGCCCCCAAGTTTCAAGGGGACCGACAATTCAAACTGTCTGACCTGAGATGTAGTGAAGGATTTTATTTGCAGAAGGTCATGAACATCTCTCAAAGTTGTTTTAGTGGGAGAACTGGGAAGTCACTGGCCACTTCTGAAAGCCTCGGCTGTGTTGTTGCATGTAAAGGAACCCATTCTTACTGTATCAATGTGCTGTACGTAGCTTACTAAACCTAGAATCATCTTTATTTTTTATGTTGTGCATTTGTGAGCTTCACAGGAAATTTTTTACCCCGATATGAAGCTGACTCAGTGCCTGGACTTGAAACCTTTGCCCATGGAAGCGTTTTGTCCTGCTATGGGTGCTTTCCTCCTTGCACAAGTAAGCAGGCATTCATGTGAGGCTCTGTTTTACCAGCCCAGTGGTTTGTATTCATGGCCTGGGGTTTGATGCCCACCCAGCACATTGAGACAAATGCTAGATATAAAATACAGTGATAGGTATTATATACACCGATGGGCCATTTTGCTTTTGTGTACTTATAAGTGATGACTTGAAGTGCCTCATCCCAGTCTGCTGGGGAATAAAAGTCCAAAGAAAGCATTTGGGAAGAAGATCCTTCTGGCTTCGTTTCCAAAACGTGCACTTTCATTACTTAGTAGTTTTTTCTCGCCACACAGCTCCATATTCTAGGATTTTGTTGTTCTGGGATTTATTTTTTATGGTGGTGGATTTTTTTTTTGTATTTTGCCATTTGGAAGGTTTTTTTTTATGTAGACGTGGAGGGTGGTGATACATATTCATGAAAGAGAAGTCTTTCCAGCCCCTGCTCTCATTGACAAAGACTTAGCTGTTTCACACAGCAAGCTGACTGGAATTGTGTGGGGCCTGCCTGACCAGATTAGAGCAAACAGCAAGCTTATTCCTCCAGTCGTCAGGCCTCCCCTTCCTAACAATTTCCCCAATTGTCATTTTGACAAGGCTGTCATTAGGTGATGGCTTCTTTTGGCCATTTTCAGATAATTTCCTTAACTTCCATTTTATTTGACGACAAGTAGTTTGGGAGAGAAAGGAAGTGCTTCAGTAGTTTATGGATTAAGGGTTTGTCACTTCAAAGGCATCTTTGATCTAAAAATATGTGCTGTACCAAATTCATTATGTCTTTTTCTTTTTTTTTTAAGAACTTCTTAATTTATTGATCTGCCCCTCAATTATTCCCTTTTTTGCATCCCCTAGTAGTACATGAGATAGCAATAGTGAGGGGGAAGCACCCAATGGCCTCTCTGAAAAGTCATGACCAGGGCAAAACAACAGGTGCTTTTGTTCGGTACCCAGCGCCGGCTCCGTCGCGGATCTGGTTTTAGCCAGAGGTCCTGCCTGCTTCTGCCATGGGAGGGATGCGCGGCTGGGTGTAGAGCTCGGTTAAAAACTGGGAGACAGAGAATGTTTGATAAGGAATGGCTTATTGCACATTTTGTGTTTGTCTGGGTCACTCCTCTGGTATAATCAAATGGCCTGGAAACATGGCTCTAGGGCAGCAAGTGTTTAGCAAACAGGAGTTTGTGTAGTTTGGTGATTGGTTTTGACTCCCCAGTACCCTCTTCTGCCAGCTCCACGTGGTGGGCAGTTGCCGTGTGGTTTTGGTTTATACAGCTTTCTGTGGGTGATCGTCCCCCTGAGACCCTACAACCTGACTGCTCCTACAAAAGTGCTGGCAAACTACCTTCTCTGATTAAGGGTAGATTTGAAGTCAAGCTCTGGAGCTCATTTTTTTTTTAAGAGAAGTAACTTCACTGAAGCTCTGCTTTGTGTCTATGCTGCACTAGGAAATCTCAAGCCTCATTCTAACAGACAAAACCAGAAAAGCTCTTTTCTTGGTCTGTTTGCAACATAAATGGTCTTCCCCAAAGCACTAAGCTTGGCTTTGGAGCAGGCAGGTGCAGCAGCCGTTGAGTAAGTTGCTTACCCGACCCCATCCACCCAAGGAGGCACACTGAGAGTTGGACTTGACGATCCTTATGGGTCCCTTTCCGCTCGAGATACTCTGATTCCTAAGTGCAGGTCTGCACGGGCAGTTTCTCTTCAGGTACTTTGTTCGCACTGCCGCAGGGAGAGCAGGATGTGGTGGAGGTTTGAATATGGATCAGGAGCCAGGCTTTTGCAATGCCTGCCTTAGTTGAGTCTGGCACTAGGTTTCGCTTTGACCCCCTCCTCCGCTTTTTAGGACTGACAAAACTCTGTTCTTCTCTACCGCAGTGTAAATCCACTGCGGTAGCCCATTACACTAGCCTTATGCTGGCTTAGCTGAGACTGGGATTTGTTCCATGTTAATATTAATATCTGTTCTACCTAATTACTTCAGCTTTTTCTGTAATGTTACCTCCTTATTATACCCAGCCGGCTAAACACCTCCTTGCTGCTGGAGGCTGTTCTTGATCCCATTTCTAAACAGAAGCACTTCTGCTTCAGCTCTGGCTGGGGTAGCTGTGCAGAGGCTGGCTTTTTTTTTCCCTTTTGCCTGCTAATTGGCTGAGACCACCAGAATTTGGAGGACACAGATGTCACTGATAGTTTGCCTAGGGAGCACATTCATGCCCATCTGTTGCAGTCTAGAAGGCTGTTCATATATCCACAAGGCCTTCATTTAATTCTTGTCAGAAAGTAATGTAAATCCAGTTTACCTCAGAGGTCACAGCCAAGATTTATGCCAATGAGCCCCCTGCAATTTACACACACTGTAGTTGTATAGGATGAAAAGAAAGCCTTTCATGTTGGTGCATATTAACAAGAAAGCTTGCCTTAGGAGAGGCTTTTTGATTGAGGTTCTTCCTTATTTTAATACAGCCAATGCCAGTTGGTATATCCAGCTTTACCAAAAGAAAACATCTAATCTTTAAGCCAGAGAAGTAAACTAAATAAATAAATAAAGCCCCTAGCAAATCGATTTTTTTTTTTAAACCATCTTTTTTCTCTTATGTGGCAAAGCTCCGCATACTGAAAAGAAAGGTAAATGTTCTAGGAAAACACAAGCATGTGTGCACTGAAATAGTGAGGAAACTGAATTTGCTCTCTGTGAAAGATGATAGTAACTCAACCGCTAAAACCTTAGCTAAATTATTGTAAGTATATTTTCTTTTTCTGTTTATTTTTTTTCCCTCAAGCTGCCAAATCTGAAAATAAAGTTGAGCCTGGTGTTTTTGACACACGTAATGGGAAGGGCTTCAGAAGGCTTGTGCACAAATCCACAGGAGGGAGAGCAGCTGAGGGTGCTGTACGATGTGTGTGCTCCCTGTTACCTGCTGAAGGAAGAAATTCCAGCCTCAATGTTCAATCGCTCTTCTAGGGGCAATCTCTTGCCGTTTTTTCCAGTGTCCAGAAAGCAAGGGGAGACAATCTCCTAATATGGAGTGAAGATGAGACCATAACTCGGATCAGCTGCAGGAGGAGGTGCAGCTAGAATAGATCCAGTGCTGGAAACTGGATTTCACAGAGTTGGAGGCAAGGATTCCTACCCCAGCACACAGAGAAAAGGTTGTCCCACCACATGGTGTTGGCATGGCTTAAGTGTACGGGAAAGCCTGTTGAATTTGACCGGAGGGAGGGAAAAGCTAGAAGTGCAAGTGGTGCAGATACTTGAAATATAGCTGTTAAAAAAGAAACGCTCTTAAGTACTTTGGCTATTAAAACTGCTTGTAAGAGCAGGCAGAGAAGAGTGGCACACTAAGATGGATAAGGCTGTGCCAACAAGATTGCAAGGGGGTTTCAGAGTTGGGCACCTCTGCTGCTTTAGGCCCAGTGTAGTTTGAGGGTGTTCCTTTCATTTATACTGGCTCCACTCGGAGGGATCCTTCTCCCTTTTTACTCCTCCCTTTTCCCTAGTTTGTCCGGCCAGTGCATTTTACCTCGGCAAACACTTTCAAATGTTATAGGCATGAAAATCAGTATCATTTGCACGGTATCGTAATGACCGGCGTGGTTTGGGATTAGGAGGGAGGAGAACAAGGCATTGAAATGAAAACAAGGTTCAGATTCTAAGTTCCAGTGTAGCACTTAAAATAATTAAAATGTTTATTTGAAAGTCAAAACAGGCTGAGTCATAAATAACTATCCATTCTTCGATTGATTGTGTTGAGTCCCAACCGAGAGCTCTGGGAATAAGGTTTATTTGCTCCCTGTTGGGATTAATCCATAAATGTAGTCTCCACATGGAACTCATCAGGTCTTTGCTTCCTCTTCATTAGTCTCCCTGGAACTGGAGGGTAGCCTGAATACGATGAAAATTAGGATAATATATTTTCAGAGAGAAAAGGTCTGGCGATCTCTAATTTGTGTTTCAGGGCCGTAATGCTGTGGAAAATTTCCCAGATGATGTTGTCTGAGAAACCAATGCTTGTTATGCTTGCTGTATTTGAAGTTTGAATGCGGCAATTACATTTTCTTTTTCTTAAAGCCTCCAAAGCTAATTGTGGTCTTAAACTAGCTAGATTGACTCCCAGGCTTCCTTCTATCCATAGTAGAACTTAAAATTCCTTTCTCTTGACAGATCTTTTGGTCTTGTAGCCCAAGGGCTCTGAAATGTCGCAGTATGGCCCATTTCTTATTAAAGAGATCATTTTAGTGTAGCCCACCCAATCCCTCCCTCCCTCCCTCCCTCTTGTTCTGAACCCCAGCTCCGATTAGAGGGCAACCACAGAAATATACTTTCTCATTCCCTGAGACCTTTGTAATTTTTTATCATATTTGATGCAAGGATTTATTTTAATCCAGGCTCCACCCAGGAATGGCACAGATTATTTCTTTCATCATTTCTGTTTTAAATGTCACAAATTACATCAACCATTTAAAAACGCTTTGTGCCCAAAGCTGGAGTAAAGGAGCTTTCCAGTCGCCAAAAAATGCTTAAGTCCTCAATCTGATGCAAAATTGGTTTTATTATATGCTTTGAAAGTGGTAGCTAAAGCATTTGTTAGTGTCCATGGAAAGCATTTTTGTCTAGACAGTTTTGCAGCATATCAAGCTGCAATTTTTATCACTTTAAAACTGTAGTCCCCTTAAAGTATTGTTTTTTAGGATTTAATGGTACTTTAAGAAAGCTAATTAGTAAGTGTGGGAGAGGGTTCTAAAGGCCTCTAGAAGTTTTCGCTGGTTCTGCTCTTCGGCTTTAGTCTCAGGTCCTGCATTTGCCTCAGGTCCATAAGCTGCGTGCTTGGTTATTTTCACGTCCCAGCTGTCATTCAATGCTACAGCTGTCACAAAACACAACTTACAGAGTGGCATCTGTGTAAAGGATGCTGCTAGAGCTTAAAGCTCTTTGGTGCATTTTAAGCTGATTTTATGATGCGAGTCATTGCCCCTAGTGATGGGTCTCAAAAGGCTATCTTCCTTCTGAGTACTAATGTACAGTTTATTGCACTGTTCTGTATGGTTCCAGCACTTTGTTGTCACTGCTGTTGTAAATCATTATTTATTACTCTAAGTGTCCTTGCTGTTTATTCAGTTCTTTGGAAAAATGTACTTGAAGAAAAATTTCTCACATGCTGATATTCATATATCACTGTTACAGATCTGGCAGTTTCCCGGTGAGTTAAATCTTTACAATCCTAGGAAGCCAAGTGCTGTACTTCTACGCTAATTTAAGCTTCCCTGCTAAGCCCCGTCAGGTCTTTGTGAGACTCGCAGCTTGTGTGGCTCACAAAGCCACGGGGCCCTCCTGCTTACAGTAAAGACCCAAAGTGATCTTCCAGACTGCAGCCCTCCAGCCTTTCCACGAGCTGGGTTTCAAAGACTAATTTTAGGCTCTGGACTGCAACATAGATAAGCTGGAGCATGTCTGTAAGCTCCCTTGGATGCTCTTACTGCTGTGTTTATTTTTTGTAAAGGCAAGTAGCCCAGCACTTGTTTGCTTTAGTGCATCTTCACAGAAAATCGTGTTTATGAACTCGTTTTTACCAGGGTGGCAGTTGAACACAGGCTTTCTCCAATACGCTTCTGCATGCTCTTGAAGCAGTCTCCTCCGCTCACTTGGACTACTGGTCACAGTGGATCTGAGGTCTGTGTATATGTGCTCGGTTACTAGAGAGGACTCCCTAGAAAATGAGGTTTTTTGAGAAATCAATTACACAAAGGAATGGAGTCAGGGCCAGATGGCAGGGATGCTTGATCCCAACCTGGGAGGTACTCGTGGGACGGCTGCACACTCCTTCCCACAGGGCTGGGTAATCAGATAAATCAATTAGCAGATGTCAGTGTAGTTAACAGAGCAAGCAACACTAGCATAGGTGTGTTACTGTCATTATAGCAGAGGGGGCTGCTTTTCTTTTCCCCGATGGATACCCAGCGATGGGATCAGCTTTTCTAGACCTGGCAGGGTAGGAGGAGAGGACTCTGCTTTTTCCCAAGAGTCTGCTTTCTGGGTGTTGTCACCAGGTTCAGATGTCTGTCCTTGCTGAGGTGCTTAGGCAGAGGAGAGCTTTGTGAACTAGGATGTGGACTAGGACCTTGTGCTGTGAGCAAAGTGTCTTGGTCTTTTTTTAGACTGACTTTTGTTGGTGACAGATAGTTCAGCCCCATCTCCTGGGTCGACTTTGGACCACGCCGTAGCTGTGTCTCCAGCCCTGTCTCTGGCCCTGTCTCCTTTTGCTCCTGACGGGAGCCCCTAAATGGGCCCTGTGCCTGCTCTATCCCTTTGCCATGCGGGAGGTGATCCCAGCACCCCATTACCAGCACCCAGCTATGCTCACCTGTCTCAAACCCTGCGGGACGGTGCCCTGCATGCCCTTTCTTGGAGCTTAAAAAGATGGAGAACCCTTTCCGGGTTTTCTTTCTGCTTTGTTTCTTCATGTTCGGAACAGGGAGAGAAGCGCTAGGAGAGGCCAATCATCTACAAATTCTGCAGCCGTGGCTTTCTTTTAACTTTGCTGCGCTTATGAGTTGTGTTCTTGGACTGTGTTACTACCTGCATGTGCACCTGTTTTCTGAAAACACCTCTAAATCCTCCCCCAGGAAGGCACTTATAATACAAAAGTGACTGGAGTAAAGGAAAGTAGAAATATTGACTTGGGCAGAGCTATGAAGTAGGGGGAAAAGGGCAGAAATCCCACCTCAGTGTTTTGTTGGAGGATGGGAACTGAATCTGAGTGCAGACTTTAACCTGCTCTTGTTATAAGAACTCTGACCTGTATTGTGTATTTTATTTGTTTGTTTTTCCTGGTGGAGGCAAACGTCTCCCAGATGCCAGGGAGAAAGGACAGGGTCTCTTTTAACAGCTTTCTTAGCACAGAGTTGATTGCCCGAGAGTGACAAACACAGCAACAAAACCTGTGCTGCTCCCCAGAGCACTTTTTCACTGTACGAACTTTTTATTCATTCATACGGTCGACATCTCACAGACACCAACAAACTTGACTTCACAGCACCCGAGGTTTCTAGCTGTCTGCTGAGTGGCCCAGCAAACAGGCTTCATCTCAGCTGGCATCTCTGTCCCTCTCTTGTGTCTGTGACAGTGGAAAGAGAAATGAGGCATCACCAGAACACCAAGAGCAGACCTAAGAACTGAAGGATTGAAAGATCTTCTGTAACTCAGTCTGGCACTGTACTCTTCGGACTCCCTACATAGGGAGTTAGACTTAACGATCCTTAGGGGTCCCTTCCAATTCAAGATATTCTATGACTCTATTCTGTGATTCTAATTCTTACTAGAGGATGCTTTGTACCCACCAGAACACGAAAACTACCATCTGCTTTTGCAGCTGGTTGAATACTGTGCCAGGACCTTCTTGTGCCGTGCTCTGGAGTGCAGCTGGAGTAGCAGGAAGCCCTGTCGAGGTGCTCCACGGTGTGGGTCACACAGAAAGAATTGACACCAGCAAAACACTGCTGCGATCACAAAGCCAAGCCTCAGATGCTGGAAATGTTGAGCGTTTAACAGTGTTAGTCTTGCCTAAGTTTTTATCTACGGCTCTGCATCTAGCTGATCTTTTGCTTGTCTACCCTGTTCTCTACTTGCTCTTAGGTGCCTGTGCTCCTGTCCCCAGTCTCCCTTTTATGGCTACTTTTTGAATTTCTTTTTTCTCTGATATTTGTCTGCAGTCAGTCACAGCCCTACTGACTAGCTCCTGCCTCCAGGCTCTTTGCTGATGAATCCCATCTTTAGCCCTGCTCCACCTGCCCTTCCACGGCAGGCTCTCTGATCCTCTCTGCTTTCGCATGAGTGCATCTCTTTTGCCCTCTGCTTTTCAATCTGGCAGCTTGCTCTTACTTGGTGCCGTTGAGAACACAGGCTATCTGCCACCAGCTCCAGGATCCAGCGATCCCAGAGCTGTAACAGAAAGGAAAAAAAAAAAACAACTGAAAATTTAGCTGCTAAAGTCCAAATTGTTTCTACTCAGCAGAGCAAACTGTGCCTGTATGCGTGTTCCACTGAACTGCCCTTCCTCCTTCATAGCCTCATTGTTTCCCCAATTTTAGAAATGTTTTCACAGAGGCTGTTTCTGACTACATTGCTTAAAGCTGTGGGAGTAGCTTTTTAAGTGAGACCATCACCGAATTGGTGGAAAAAAACCCTCCAAAGTATTCTTTTCATGCTTTATTTTTGAAAGCTCCTCGACTGTTTTGAGATGCTGAGCGAGATACCTGGGGTGGAAATGGTGGGGTTTTTTTCTGCATCATCATTGACAATGTCATAAGCACCTGAAGCACTTGCAGTAGAAAAGTTACAGCAGCCCAGGCAGCCAGGTGAGTGTACAGAGAGCCGGTCTTGGATAGAAGCAGTCCAAGCAGACACTGGCAGACCTCTGTCACTAGGGACTTGTCCCAAAATTACTGTAGTATCTGGAAAGGATTTGGTGTTGGTACCCTGCACATCACGTGTGAGCTGCTTTACAGCATATCCAGAGCCTGCACCTGGCTGCTACCAGCTGATCTCCTCAGCCCTGAGCCGTGGGTGCTTCTGGGTGCCCCTGGCTGTTGCCCCGAAGGATGCTCAGCAGCACCCAGGCAGCGCCAGTGCAGGGAGCGCTTGCTGAGGGTGGCAGCGCGAGGTGGGCAGCCTGGGAAGGCAGAGGGATGGTGTCGGTGCGGGAGGTGGGAAGGAGGGGTTATCAGGTTTGGAAAGGCTCCTGAGAGCTGGTCTGATTGCGGGAGACCCGGCTGTGTCCTCTGTCTGTCACAGAGCTGGTTAAGCTGTGACAGCGCTCGTCTTGCGGGCCTGTGGCTTTGTGCGAGGTGAGCTCCTGCAGCATCAGCAAAAAGACTTCATTCCGGCGGGCTCCTTCAAAGACTGTTTTTGCTCTACTACCTCAACCAAACCGTGGTAGGACGCCGTGTTACGTGGCAGGAGCAGGGCTAGTGTGAGAGGAGGTGAGAGAGCAGTGTGCTCCTGTGAGCCAGGGAAAAAAGACACTGCCCCCATGATCTGGTAATGCACACGGTGTTCTCTGCAAGTTCAGAGCACACACGGCTCTGCCATTCAATCCTGGCTAACAGTGTGCGACAGCCTGAGCCTCCCAGGTGCAAAGGGCTTCAGCACAGCCCTGCTAGTCACTTCCCTGCTTGGGGTTTCACAGCTCCATTGAAGAGCCTGTCCTGTCTCCCTGGCACCTCGGAGATGTTCGCCTCGCACAGTTTGTCACCGAGACCCTGCAGTAATTTCACACACTCCTCTAATAAAGTCCTCTGAGGCTGTCATGTATTTTCATGTATTTCCCCTATTATTTCTCCCTGCTTGAGCCTTTCAGATAATTGATGATACTTTAGTTAATCATTTTCCCCCTCCTTTGTTTGCCAGGTACCTCAGCCTTGAAGGGATCCTTTTCATTTAGAATCCGTGTCTTCTCTTAAGTAATTGATCACCGTGCACCCGGGGACACCCAATTCACAGCCGAGTGGGATCAGTCTTCATGAATAATCAAAACACTGTGGCCGTGCTGCTGCAGGATTGCAAGCGAGCTCTGGATGCGCTCCTGTCGGCAAAGGCTGACACAGGCGAGGAAGATGAGCGAGAATACCGCCGGTGCCAAGGTGAGGTCGCCAGGAGAGGCAGCAGGGCCACGGTAGCAGCCGCTGGTCCTCAGCCCTGCCCTGTTTTTCTTCTCCTGGCAGATGAGTGTCAAGAGATGCCTGGATTTCAAGGCCATGAATGGGATGCGGGCTACAGGCAGGCAGGGAAAGAAGTCCACTTTGTTGCAGTGAATTGCTGTCAGTTCTAATTTTAGGCTTCAGTAAACATGAGGCTGTAAGGAACAGTTTAGTTTGGGAAGAACAATGCCCAAAAGTTTGCTGATGCACATAAATTTCAGTTATTAAGAAAAAAGGAAAGAAAAAAAAAGGATGCAACTTCTGAATAAGGGCACATATTTCCTCTCCTTTCATAGGAACTGGGGGAGGGCCTTTTCTGTTTGTCAGCTTCTCCTAATATATTAAAGAGCTCATTGCCCGAATCTTTATCTTGTAAAATGTGTGTGACCTCTATAAGTGGTGCCCAAAGAAGAAAAACGTGCAATATCCCTCTTGAAAGCAAAATCCATGCCGACTAATGGCTGGAATAAATAATGGGGAAAGGAAGCAGTATTTAGCGAGAGCTGTAATAGAAGGGTTCTTCATTTGTTTTAATGCTCGCATTACCTACTGGAAACCAGCATTTATTTTGGTATTGCCGTGGTGCTTTGAGACTGGTTTGTTAAAAAATAAAATAAAATTTTAAAAAAATTATTAATTCCAGTGGAAATTCAGTTCATGTCAATCATGAAAGGATGTAATACATTCCATTTGGTCTTCTCTAGCTTCAGACTTTCAGAGGGCTACATAACTTCATTGCCACGGCTTTTTTATTCATGAAATAAAAGCCACGTTTGAATTGCAGAACTTGTTTTAATTACACCTTTTTGGTACAGGGTAGGGAGGTTACATACTCCATTCTGCCACACACAAAAATAACTTCAAGTATGGAAGAATATAGCAAAGGATGAAGGTGGAATTTCTGGGGGCAGGGGGAACAAAAGCATTAGCAAAAAAAAAGGCAAAAAAACCAAACCCTCTTTATATGCAGTTTTTCCTTTGCATGGCACATCTGCAGTACTGTCCGTTTTCCAGTTTAGTGTTAATAATGTTTAGTTTTGCTTTGCATGAATGACTCGGCCATAACGTTAATTTGATCTTTAAAATCCTTTGTTTGTCTTGGAGCGCAGAGCCGTTGAGAATACGTTTTTCCGACCATCCTTGTTCTTGCTGGGAGGTCAGCTGCCTTTTTCTGAAGCACCTAAGTCTGTTTGCGGTGGAGGGTTTCTGTTATGGATACTGGAAGATTTTTCTCTTCTTTTTTTTTTTTTTTTTGTTTTCAACAAACGGGACTTTGTTTCCTCACCACAAATTCTTTTAAGTTTTATTATGGCTCCTTAGAATAGGCTCTTGAGCTCCTAATCAGGTAGCGCTTTTTTCCCTCGTCCTCCTCCCTCCTTTTCTCCTATTAAATACCGCAAAGTATGAGAAATAATCAGTTTAGTTCCAGATAAGGTAAATCAGTGCCCTTATAATCACTTGATTAGACATGGTCCTTCAGGTAAACTGCTTCAGGAAATAGGCGATCAGAGCCTGAAGTGATGCTCAGGCTTTTCCGAGGGCTGTGTTCCCATCAGCTGTAAGAAAAATACCCAGCAGCGGGGCGGTGACAGCGACATTAATAACTGCTGGGGCTCTCTGCCTGGGGATGTCAGGGCCTTGCAGGTTGGCAGCTCCCAGCTTCGGGGGGACTCTCCCAGCGCAGAGGTGGAGAGGGGGTTCCTTCAGCCCCCTCTCCTCCTGGGGCTGCCTTTGTTCGCCCCAGCTTTCTCAGACCAGGCACAGGAGGAACTGAAAGCCAAATACATATAAATGGAGGGGAGAGGAGGAGCGTGTCCTTATATCGCTTTAGTTGAGGGGGCAGAGTGGGTGTTAGATGGGTCTGGATTGCTTTTTTATTTCTTTTTAGGCTAGAAATAATTCCAGTCGACTTTTGTGCCAGTTCCACCTTTGTTAATTAATGAATTTATATTGCCTGCAGTGAGAACAGCTATCTATTACAAGAGTAAACTCTTATCCTGGCAGTTGGATTTTAGCTGAAAGCTGCAGGACTGTTCACACGAGCTCCCCAGCTAGTTGGTGTGGTTCTAGTGGATGCTCTTGCAATAGAACATCACTTTATTGTCATTAACACACTTAATTGTGTTTATTTCCATGCGGTGACAGCTAGATGTCACAGCAAGGCTTGATGTGGTATCCCGCTAGGCTTACACGAATGTCCAAGCCCAAAGGTGATTGAAGGTTCCTAGATTGCCAAATCCTTCTGAAAAAGTTGCCCTGGTTTCCTTTTCTAACTAGCTCGGCAGTAGTGATTGCTGAGGATGTCTCTAAAAATCAAAGTTTAATATTCCAGACTTTGGCAGTATTCTTTGTTCTTTAGTGCATCAAGTAGGAGAAGGATTAAGGCTTAATTAAGGATAACATGGAAAACAGGAACAAGAGGACAGCAGTAATATCTTTATGCTTTAGAGGGAATACCAACCTCCACGTTATTCCACTGATTATTTTCATAGTTGCTGACACTATTTTTTTCTGTTTTAGTGTTATTTAAGTAAGCATGAGTTTGTGTGGGAAAGACAGAAGAAGAAGGTAGAGAAGGAGATAGGCTGTCTGTATAAGCATCCTATTTTTCTTTCTCTAGATTATTCCCCAAAATGTCAGCCCTATGGGATCATATGGGGAAATGTGCTTGCTGTGACTGCCTCCAGCCCCCCCGCCCCATCTTCCTTTGGAAAAGATTTTGGGAAGCTCAGTCTTCCCCCTTCTACATGGCGGGGGATAAGGCCCTCTGTCCATCATTTTGCATTTCTTGTGATGAGATAGGTATCCCTGCTCCTGCACTGATTTTTGCAGTGGGAGGTGCGAGGGTGAGAGCACAACCTCCTCTCCCTTCCAGCTCTGCCACTTGGCCACCTTGCCACAGCGTGGAGGGCTGAGCCCCTCCGGACACCACTTCAGAAGGGCAGGGAAATGTGGCTGTGCGTGTGGCTGGGGGGTGTAATGGGAAGCGTGTCCAGAGCTGCAGCAACAAGTGAGAAAATGTGGGTTGGAAAAAGCGGTATCTTTTTAAAGGTGACTTTTTGGAAAAAGGGCCCTAAATATCCAACTTCCCACTTTTTCCTAGTGAAAACGTACTGGTGAATGCACTGTAATATGAGCATGAAACAGACTTTTTGTGTAGTGCATTTTCTACAGTCACCCATCAAGGACTGATTAAAAAAAAAAAAAGTAGTAATACATTTATTGCATTGCCTTGTTAAAGCAATGATGGTCTCTGAGCAGGGTTTTTTCTGGGGATTAATGGGCAGAAGGGGCTAGCTCTGCAGCTGATGATCACCATTAACCCCATCTGGTCAATAATCCTTGTTAATCCAGTTTTATTGGCCAGAGAGTCTGCCTGGCCAAGTGGCTAGCACAGCACACTCAGGCTGTGGTTTCACCCCTGTTTCAAGGAAAATTAAAATGTGGGCTGAAGCTGAAAGGAAGGGACAATCCAAGCCCAGATCTCTAGCTGTGTGCTCCTACTAGCAGTTGCATCCCTAGTCAGGTCAGGTTGGAAATCTAGCCGAAGCCGATGGTTATAGGGGAGGTGAAGGACCAGCCTGGGAAGGGAGCAGGTCATGGGCATGGGCCAGACTGCACTCTTGCCTTGCAAGCTCTGGCATGTCACCAGAGGATCAGGGGCCAGGCCTGGGAGCTGGGACTACTTTGCCCTCATCAAAAAAAAAAAAACAAACAACCACCAACCCCTCCTGCCTTTTGACTCCTTTGTGCTTGGCCTTTCTGGTTGGGAGGGAAGCTGTGCTTTGGGCAGGGTTTGGAAACCCTCAGGTGAAAGGTGTGAGGACTGGGGTTTCCATGTGGCTCTGTGATGGCTGTGCCTGGGTAGGAGCATGCCTGGACCAAGGGTGCCTTCTGCTCTTGACTTGTTATTAACTTCTGTTGCAAGCCGCAAGGAAGCTTAGGCCCGCTCCTCCCCTAGTGTGAATTACTTGGCTAAGCTGGCTTTGGAGAAGATGCAGCAGCTTCCAACAGGGAATCTCCTAGCAAGGCTTCAGCTGGTATCTGCCATGCATCCGTGGGCACTGCCATGTTAATAGTGGCTCCCAGGCATGCGGCTTAAACCACTTTGTCTTGTGTAGCACTGAGCTCTCTTGTGCTGAGGAAAAGTGTGTCCTGTAGTCTAAGGCTACTGCTTTGAAAGCAGGTTCAGTAATTCAGGCCAACAACTTTTTTTAATGAATTATCAGTCAAATAATTATTCCCAAGAGCATATGCTTGTTATTCACTATGTCCCTTTAGATCTTCGTCTAATTGCTTTATATGGTCTGGGTTTATCTCCTGGTTTGGATATGGCTTTTCAAGCTGGCTCTGCTGCCTCAGCAAGCCCTGAGTGAGGGGGACAGGTCTTCTGTGACCCTGTTTGCTCTGCAAGGAGTCCTTCCCTCACAGAGGGGAACAGGTTTTCTCCTGTCTCTCTTGGAGTAGCTCTTAATGCCCCAGCCAGCCACCAGCCGGTGTGACTTCCTGCTAAAAGCCTTTTTAATGGCTGATGACTCCCATTTACCTGGAGGGCAGAGCAGCCAAGGGTAACGGATGACAGTTGAGCTCGCTTTCCCTCCGGATGAGACTGGTGGCAAGAGCTAAGAGCTGGTAGCGTCTGGGAGAAGGTCTGAGAGGGAGGGGAGGCATGCTTTTTGCAGGGTAGGTGCTCTGTCATAAGTGTTGTGGCTGAACCCTCTGCAATATCTTTACCTGCTCTTTGACCTTTTCAGCTTTGCTTCCTGAGGACTTGAGGACCCTTCTGGAGGAGGCAAAAGAAATGAAGTGGCCCTTTGTACCAGAGAAATGGCAATACAAACAAGACCTTGGCCCAGAAGACAAAACAAACCTGCAAGATATGATCAGTGTGAGGCTCCCCGATTTGCTGGTATGAAGTTCAACACACCTGTTGTATAAAATGTCCTGCTGAGGTGCTTGAGAGTATGCAGAGCCCTGGTAGTAGTGTCACCCATGGTTTCAAGGGCTTATTTTCCTGCATGGTGGCAGCAGCAGGTGAGGAACTGCTTGGCAAGCAGAGGTGAGTGAGTCTGTTGGGATGGGGCTGCTCACAAAGGCCAAAGGGCCAAAATAGAAATGTGACTTTTATTTGTTTCGGTCCTCAGACAAGAGAGGGACCCAGAAGCTACATAGAGTTTCTGATTTATTTTTTTTCTTCACTAAAGTTGCCATGAAGCAACATGTGAATCAAGGTTTCCTCTTTGTGAGGCAGCTCATCTCCATGTCACCACTGCGTCTTCCAAGGGAAGGAAAGTCCTGCCCACTGCTGCCACTGCAGCCAAGCCAAGGGTATGAGGTCAGTGGGAGCTCTGCCTCTGGGTTAGGCTTCTGGTCTGTTGGCTATGTATGGGTGTGCAACGCCACACAAAGCTGTTGGTTTAAGGTCTTGCTGGTACCTGCAGTTTTATGTGCTCTCCTAGTGCAGGGAAGATGGATTCAAGTGATAAAGTTTTGAGTGTTTCCAGGCATTTGGCTGCCACTGTGCAAGGAAAAAAGTGCCTAGGTAGTAATGACAAAGACATTGCAGAGTGGAGGGCACTGTCTCTGCCTTGTCTAGAGGTAATCCCAGAGGTACGTAGGGATTGTCCATGCTTTGAGCACCTTGCACAACAACCACCTCATTCACTGGAACATACAGCGATGACTTTGACTGCATTTATGCTGTTTCTGCCCACTTTCATGCTCAGCCCACGCTAGTTCAGGCACTAGCCTTGTCTGTTCCTCTGGTTTCACAGGGCAGATGTGTTTCTGTTTCCACTAAGGTAATGTTAACCTCTTCCCCGAAGAACTGGCATTATAACAAAACTAAAATGCTGAATGTTTACATAAAGTTAAACCAAAACAAAACAAAAACCAAAACCCCAAAACATTAATTTGAAAAGAATGCTGTGCCTTGTTTAATTCAGCACTGCTAGGAGGCAATGAGGATTACTCACTTTAGTAGGGCCTGCACAATTCATCACCTGCTTTTCTTTTTTCAAGAAAATTACTTGACAGGATCCCTTTGAGGACCAAAGCTGGCCAAAACCTAGGCAGGAGAGGCAAGAATTTAATGTGACTTCTCCTGTGAGTAACAGATACTTGGCTGTGTAAGGAGTTGCAGGATCCAAATGGTGCTTGGGGATCCCACCCTGGAAGGTGATGAGTTTCAGCTCGAAGAGTAGAAAGCTGCAAGAAAAGTGGATTGCTTTTTGCTTTTCTGATTTTTCTCGGGGACGTGTCAGGCATGACTTGTACCAAATAAAGGACTCCCTTTTCAGTGGTAAATGTAATATCTAGGCTAATGAGTATCCCCTTGGCAGGACAGCCATAAAGTAAAGATGAGGTTTGTGAGTTTTTTGGGGTGGGGTTTGGTTTTTTTTTGCTTACTGTGGTGTATGTCTGAAGCCAACACAGTCCCATTCCTCGTGGGAAGGGGCAGTCCGGCCTGCAAATCTGGGGTTCAGGGCAGGGAGTTCTGGCCCTGCTGAAATCCCAGCTGCAAAACTGCTGTTAACTCCAAGGTGGCCAGGAGATTTCACCTGCTCCAGAGACAGCCCTGCCCAAGTAAGGCCAGCAAGTTTTGTTTGAGGACGACAATTACTTTTGAATAGCACTGAGCAATGAGAAGCTCAGAAAAGCCAACTGCAGGGCTGGGAGGTGTCAGCCCCAGCATCCCCTCGCCAGCATCCCACGTTGCAGAGATCCTGAATTTGCTTGAAGGGGGTGGGGAGCCATTGCTTCTTGGGTATTTATTTTCTCTTTCTCTTTGGTGTGTGTGGCCTTAGACAGAAATTTATGGCAGAGGTTGACCTCCTTTACAATCCCCGCGCAGTTCTCTAACTTTGGAGCGCTTGTCTGCTCTCTCCCAGGATAAACACCTGCAGTAAACTCCCTGAGAGACCTGGCTAGATGGGAGATTAATGTGGCTGTAATAGTAGAGCAGTGTTTGCAGCATTATGCCCTCTCCCCAGGTAGATGGATCTTTTCTGAGATGATACCAATTATTTATTGCTGAAACATCTGTTGATAACTGCAGCTGCCCTTGTTAAACAAAGCATATCATGGGGTCATAGACTATAGGGACCTAAAATCCTACCGCATGCTAGTTTTAGACTATTCACCGACACCCCCTGAAGTCCATTGGTTACCGTTGTCTTCAATGTTTCATCCTGCGGTTGAAAATACTTTGTAAACGTTGTGCTGCCTTTCCCCATGTGCTTTGAAGTATTATTTCATCTTCATCGGTAATTTATATTCCAGTGCCATTGTACCATGGGAAAAAGGGAAAACCTTTTTTGTTTTCCATTTAATTGTAGATAGACTGACATTTTGACCTGTATTATTAGTATTAGTCAGGAAAAAGGATTTTTTTCCCCTTCATCCATTCCTTCCCCCCCCTCTTTTTTATTTTAAATAAAATTTCAAGGCAGAGCAAAGGCTGCTTCAGTTCTTTGAATAAAAAGCTGGGGGAGAAATGAGGCTGAAGAGAAGTGATTACAGTGTGATGAGGAAAGATAAAAGTCTGAGCAACTTTTTGTCTTTTTTTTTTTTT
>VZTV01101857.1:10226-29397 GCA_013400875.1 Anhinga rufa
CCCCGGGCGGGGGTCACACCGCACCCGGCCCGGCCCGGCCCCGGGGCGCCCCGCGGCTTCTCCAAAAGCACGCTGGCACAAGCAGTCAGCGAGGGTGCGGCCGCCGCGGCCCCACGGACGGCGGGGCCGAGCTCCACGGGGGGACTGCTTCATGAGGGGATAAGCAGCATCCCGAGCCGGAGGGACCGCTGCGGTTTCTGGCGGGGCCGGGCGGCCCGAGCCGGAGCGGCCGGCGGCGGGGCCGGGGAGGGCGCGTAGCCCGTGTAGCCCGTAGCGAGGTGGGCGCCAGCCCGCCGCGCTGCACCATTTTGCCGGTTCCAGATCTGGGATCGGTTGTCAGGGTGCAACACGGGGGTGCAGGATTTCTCTCTCGGCGTTTGCTGTGAATTTGGGGAGGAGTGTGTGGAGGCAGAGGCTGAACAAGACAAACAGCAGTAGGAAAGAGACTGACGAATGCTCAAACATGACTGCAAAAATAATAAAAAAAAATAGCTTCCCTTCTCACCGTAGAACCAAAAGAAGGCATGAAGAAAGAAAACTGCCATGCTGCAATGCCACTCTTAACAGGTTATGAAATCCGCAGGTTATTAAATACATGCAGTTACCATAAAGTATATTGCATCCCTGACTATAAAAACCTGAGCCAGAAGTGTCTATGTAAGGGCAGTTTCTGTTAGTGTAGTGGTGAAATAAAACAGCAGCAGTTGTGTATGCCTCAGATGTGTAGCATGCCAGATCAATCTACTCACATCCTCTCCATGCTATTACACCCACTCGTACTGTCGTGCAAACACAGGCAGGAGGTAAAACTGTGTAAGCCTGTGTAGCAGAAGTGACAGAAGCATTGTCCTCTAATTTTCAACTACAATCCACTAGCCTGTTTTTAAACACTGTGTTCCTTGCTCAGATAAAGCACAGTATCCTGTTCAGTGTTGTGTCAATTCATGTGTATAGATGTTTTCCAAGATGCTTTGTTCCCCCCACCCCCCACCCCATAAGCAAGTCTGCTCTTACTGTTCTCTAGTATCTTCAGAGTACCTGGAGGGGGCAAGTAATCTTGAACTCTGAATCTCTTAATTTCTTTTTTAAGAAAAAGAAATGCTCCTCTCTGCTTAACCAGATAATGGAAGAAATATCTGATAGTCTGGTCTTTGTTAATGGCAGGAAAGGATAAAAGAGATAAATGAGATAGATAAAAGAGAGATAATGCCCTTTCCTCTCAAGTTTACTTTTTGCCGTTATAAAATTAAAATGTAGATCCCCATCATGATTTGAGATTTTATCATTTCCAAATCCATATTTGAAAGTCAGGAAAAAGTAACACAAAGACCCATTTTGCAAACCAGGTTCTATGCAAGTCAGTTTGACAGAAACTCCAAACTTCTTTTGAGATGAACTTTGTGCCCAGAGCACCTACCATAACAGGGCTCTGGTCAGCACCAGAGCAGCAGACAAGCAGCCTTTTCTGTGTTGTTCATGCCTCCTCCCAACTCCCCAGCTCGCTCTGTCTCTGCTGGTCAGTGTGGAACTTTTCTTCATAAAGCTTTGGTTGCTAGGTGACATTTTTTCCTCTTTTCTGATGACATTTTCTGACAGCATCTCCCAGGAAAAGAAATGGTTACTGATCATGAAAACCACACATAAACACAAAATGGCCAGTCACCACACTTAGAAGACAGTGGTATTCCACATTGTATTTTTGTTTAGTCAATACCCAACATATTCTGTAACCCAAGGGGCACGTATATTTTTGTTGTGGTGGGGTTTTTGTAACAGCTATTTGAGTAATATTGTGTTCATCCAGGTATCTGCAATGAGATTCATATCTCAGATGATATAGACATGCTTACCATGAGCTTTTATGTACTCCTTCCTGAACGACATAGCACCAGGGGATTTATTTTTTTTTTGGACTGGGCTACCTATGTAGCCATTTGACATTCCTTAAAACTATCTCAAAGTGAGCTGCATTGCACCATGCTGACAACTTAGTACTTAAAAACTGACTGGTCCTTATTCTTCAGGGGCTCTGCTTCCTTAAACAATTAAAATAAAAATATCCAAATATGTCCCTGTGGAATTAAAGAAGATGTTCAGGTAGCACACTGCAAGTAACCAGCACATGAATGCCTCTCGCAGTCTCCAGGAAACCAAAGGCTGCATTTCAAACATGTGGTGCTCCGCTCATATCAGATCTATGTTAACAATGTGAAGATTTGCACTGTCATTATTGGACATGAAACTAAACCACTCATGAAACTTCATTTATGCATTTGTGATACTATGTGTGAAATTCTATTATGGGGCTACAAATACCACAATTTTCCTGCCAACAAACCCAGGTTACAAACTCAGAGGAAAAAGGCAGGCCAAGGAGGCATGCATCTTTTGCCGAGGAAGCAGTTTTTATGAACAAAAGATACATGCAAGAGATGTCCAAGAGATGCCTGTCTCCTGCCACCCATAAATTTAAACCCAAAGTTGGAAGTTAATCTGGTGTGTTGGTGGAGGTGGGGGTCAGTAATCTTTCCTTTCTGCCTACCTAGCTGCTGTGGTTCTGTTTTGTGAATGCTCTTGTCCTTTTGTATAGACATGACTGCATCAGGTGTAAGCAGTCCACACTTTCCAGGGTTAACTTCAAAAATAAGTACAGGATAGTAACCTTTTAAACTTGACTTCTGAAATTTTCACACAGTTCTAGGAGCTAGACCTCGGGTAGAAACTTGAGAACAAGCAAATTCTGTCCAGAGTTTTGAATAAGTGGTTCCCCATTTGTGGGCATCATTTGAAAGAGTAGCCCTTGCCAGCTTAGGCTAATATTTCTTCCTGGACAAAGTGCAGCATTTATCTTCAAGATATTTAAATAAAAACTATTCATTTGTCCTGTACTGCTCAGTTTTTTTAAAAATATGATGCAGCTTCTTATTGAAGGTACAAGGTGTCCACACCTGTAATAGAAAAGGTAATGTCATCTATAAGAAGCAAACTGTCAGATACTTTCCTCATTAAGGAACATTTCTCTCAAAATAGTTTGCAGATACTAGAGCTTCCCTCTTTGCATAGATGATCCAGTATGAATTCCATATTTTCACCCGTGCTGGATCTGATGCTTATCTGCTATATGTGTAGCACGAATTAAATCTTCTGAAACAGAAGTTATTTGAGCCATGTCACATATAGGTCAAAGAAGTTCAGGTCAGGGCAAATCCCAAAAGCTTTCTTCTCCCTTTCCTGTCACTAATTTTCCCTGCTGATTACGAAGCCTTGCATTACATTTTATTTTCTGCAACATCTTTTCATCTTGCACTCAACTTCCAGTACCTCTGGATGACTACGCAAGCTTCCCTTGAATTCTTGTCAGTTAGGAATGCCAAAATCTTCTAATTTCCTTATTTCTATTTATGTAGAAGAAGCCTTGTGACTTGTATCGAACAAGTTCATTACAGACTCTTAATTTATCATCTTTCATGCTGTTTTATATGTAAATCTAAGCCTACTTAATGATTTATACAGCTGCTGGATAAAGACAGATTCTTTCATCAGCTGTGTATGTGAAGAGATTAAATCAGGTAAGAAGGAACGCAGTGCAGGGAGAGGCCAGCAGAATAGTGGTGGTGGTGAGGAGATGTGTTTTTGCAAGAAAACAAAGAAGAGGAACAGAGGCATCCTTTGTAGAGTGGCAGTAGAGGAGAAGCACAGTAGCAACATGCCCTTTTGCCTCAACCACTACTCATACATTTTGAAGTTAAGGCCGTTTTTTTTCCAATGCCTGGGAAAAGCAAACATGTAACTGGGGGTAAAAAAGTTATTGCCTGAAGATGAACTGTTAGAAAACAACATGATTCAGCCATCCCTGAACCATGTTATGTAGGTCCCAGGTCTCAACAGGGTCATTTTATAGCCATTGCAGGAGGACACACAGAACAGTTATCCTTCCAACATAGTCGTGGCACTTACCTTTCCTGTCACTCTTTAAGTAATTCAATCAATCCTTTGATTTCTAGAATGTGGAAGGATACTTGAAGCATTCCCTTTCATTTTGCATTATCAAAGAGCATCCTTTGGTTCACTAAGGAAAATAAAGCTGATCCACAAGTCTACATGAGTCATTAAATCCAAATAAACTAACCCCTTGAGGGCAGGCTTCACAAACCAAAAGTCACCTAGTAGGACCCACAGAAGTTACACATAGACCTTCTTTAGTGAAACTCTCTTAGCTGCTTCTGCCTCTCTAATCCCTGCTCAAAAAATATCCAGCTGGAGGTCCTCTGCCATTATTAGCAGCTCAAGAAATTTCTCTAGGATAAAACACCTCCTCGTTTCTAATGCAGAGCTTTTTCTTTTTTTTTTNAAAATATTATGAAAACAGACATGAAGAGTCCTAGTCACAGCTAAGCACTCTTAACATAAAAAAAAATGACAATGTTTAATACTGTTTCTTTCCCTTTCAAGAAGAAAAAGACAATTTCATCATTGTTTTGGTATTTGGAAAAAGACATCTGCATACAGGAAATTATATAAAAACTGTAAGAGGAACGCAAAGTTAACAGTTTCTGAGAAACAGTCATTTGTATGAAGCAAACTCACTTTCACAGGGTAGGCTGGTGTCCAACCTCAATTCAGTAGTAAATCAGTCATTTCGGAGGAAGGTTAGAAGGAGTTTTAGGCATGAGAGCATTAGTAGCTTGGGTGGATATGCAATGAATTGTAGAACTAGGAAACCATATTTTAAAAAATTTTTTCTAATTCCTGCAATTTATATTTTGTCCACCATCAAAGCAAACATCAAGGAATCATATGAAGGGAAACAGCTGCCACTAACGTAATTTTAAAAGTTACTCAGTGGCTGTGCATCTCTTTTTGCTGATTTGTGAACAAAAGCCAACTACACATTCAGAAGATCCCTCTGTGTTACATTGCCCAGCAGAGAGAAGCAGTCTAAGCTATTTGCTTGATTTTTCTGTATAACTATATCCAGATTCAGCAGTGCAAGCTGTCTTACTACGGACGTAAAGCAAACTCTTCACTGTCAGCACCTCAGCACCTTATCTAGCAGTAAAGGGGTTCAGTAGCTGGCCATTAACAGAGAAGTTAATAGCCATGGCTATAGTCATAGAGCTAGAATTCAAGGTTCATCCCTACTGCTGTTCCATAAGACAGCTAGTTTACTAGATAGGCTAGCTAGTAATTCTGGCCTTTTCAAGCAAAACAAATAAACACCGACTGTGTTGTTAAAAACAATTACAACCATCAGTCCTGACTGTTGCTGTCCAGTATGGAACAGATCTTCCCCATTTCACTGATTTGCCTCATATTTGAGTGGCTACTAGTTGAGCGAGCTCAACTTGAATGTAGTTGTGACTGGGTTTCTTGTGACTTGAGTGCCAGTGAAAACAGTGGGAAACACAAACTGCTTTTACCCAGGACATGGTACAGAAGAAGAAAAATAGCTATCGTCATTTACTTCAGTGGTTTCTGACTGGATTGCTGCCAGTTCTGTAAAGCCTGAAAAACTGCAGCTTTTATGAGCAAGGAAATGGCTGTCATTTTTTGATACTATTTTGTGCATCTTTCTGATTAAACATCCAGATATGGCCTTGCCCAATTGCAATCTAATCTCTTTGAGTGCCCTGCCTGATATCGATAACAAAATTCCTGTGTGTTAGCAAAAAAGTTCCTATAAAAGTTCAACCTCTGCAGAAAAAAAACCAAACAGATATTACATTATCCAATTTAAAAGTAAAGGTTAACTATTTAGCTATATATTTCGGTCCAGGACTAGACTGCACCTTTGGTCTTCATGAGGACAATCATTGCAAATGGCAGACCTGATGCTTCTGTTGATAGATTTCACAATGAGATAGCAGTCATGGGGAACAGCTTATGCAGAAAATCCAAAGGAGTCAAAATGCCTACACTTTGAGTATTTCAGAAAATAATTCCTTGATTTACTCCCACTAGACTGAACATCTATATCCTTTTCATTTTTACAAGTCCCTTCACTCTTTGGATCCACACAGCCCTAGTCATCACTACTTGATATCCCTCTGACAGAGGTTGACCAAAGGTACACAGCAGAAGAGCATCCTTGTCCTAGGAAGTAACGGTTACAAGCTTATCTGCAGAAAAAAAGCAGAGGAAAGGATTAGGAAAACACAACATTAAACTCACATGGTCTCATCTAAATATGGTGCTGATTTCAGGCCTGCTTGAGATTGCCTCCACTTTATCTCCTCAGACATGTAACTCTTACCTAACTCAGCTCTTCAGCAGTTCTCATATAAAAGCCCTGGGGCTCCAGGATAAAACTTTCCTGACTGTGATCATTGTTCTCTATCTCATCCCTGGATTTGTCCACAGCCATTCATTTTTGATTCTTGAAAATTTAAAGCAACTGCTTTAACTCTCAGGGACAAGAACAGGTTACTGTTAGGTAAAAGGAGGACTTAGAGCACCTCATCTGCTTTCTGATAAGCATCCACATAAAGATTTTTACCCTGTATTTATTACAATTCAAGAGTAATTACTGTAATTCAAGAGTGTACACAGAGATACCTTAAACTAAGCTGCTGATGAACTGCAAGGTCTTAGCATTATTCAGCAACCCAGTATCATTAAACACCTGATAGAGGTGCAGGGCTATATACATATAGCACAGATAACTTCTGCAGTTTTAATAAAAAAAAACTTTATTGGAAATACCTAACAAATTCAGTCATGACTCAAGATCATGTGAGATTATACTTTCATAGAAGATATGCTACATCTTGTAAAACAAAAAAAAATCTGAATCCCTCCAAGGCAAAACAGAGCTTAGTATTTCCAAGTCACAGCACTGTAATTTCTTCTCTAGATGATATACATATATATTCAAACAAGTTACACCAATAAAATTGTGCACTTCCAAGCACAAGAGATGAGTTTTATTTACACCTTGTGAAAATCAGCTGCAGTTCATTTCATATAAATTCTCAGTTAGCTAAATTTTAAAAATCTGTCCCCCTCATTTAATTACAGTAGTGGGAATTAACAATGATGATCACATTTGCATACTGACACAAATGTATTATTCTATTATTATACCTGCTCCTTCAACTACTGTTTTTCCAATAAAATTGAACAAGGATTAAATGAAGAATTAGAAAGCTATGTGGTAGAATTTCCAGTAGAGCTAGGTGCATATCATGTATAGGGACTGTATTTCAGAATCTCCACCTTCATGTCCCAGTATGACCTCCATAAGTCAAAAGCATATCAGAAGGCAGAACAGTTTCATTGCTTATGTAAACAGTTTTTCTTGTTTTCTTTCTCACTCAGTAGTTTGCTACTATATATACCCTTACCATAGTTTAGACCCTTGATTTATGTAATGTATCTGAAACTTTGCTAACATCGGACTTGTACAAATCACTTTGCAAGCACCTACAAATTCCTTTTGCTGCCATTAAAATTTTTAGACACATGATTGGCAGCATTCTGGTTTGCTCAAGTCATCTTCTTTTTCTTTAATTGGAACTGAAATACAATCAGTGAAACACTGAACATTAAATTCAGTGAAGAACTCTTCACTAAATCAAAATGTTATGATCACAAATCAGTATATTGTTCAAATGAATCTGTCCATTTTTTTCTTAAATATTCATTGATGGTAAAAATAATAATAAGAAAATACAGCTGTATTGGGCCAGTCTTCATGGTAAAGCTGAGTTCACCCAGAGGATATAAATGATCCTTCAGCCTTTACAAGAGTAAATGACAAGATATGCCTGTGTAAAAAATCATGCATAATTTGAATGCTGATCTGCATGTAATTACTGCAGGTGTACAGAAAGCTTTCGTACTTACAAAACAATTCCTCCAGCTTCCATAGAGCTCATGTGCAGGAAGGCAATATTAAAATCACTAACAGGTATATGGAAAGAAACAAACCAAAATATTAAACACCCTCTAGGCTATTTTTGCTGCATGTTTCTCAATGCTTCTTGCCTTCTGTCTCCTAGAGAGAGGCTTTTGATACTATTTTTTTGCCTTATTATGGGTTAAACAATTATTTTTATGATTTAGTAATAGGTGAGAAACTAATGTTGGTTTTGCTTACACTTATGCGTTGCCAATGAACTCTAAGCATATTAGCAGATATAAGTGAAAGAAATATTTTGCCAGCCACCTTGCAGGAAGTTTAAGATTGTCACCAGTTCCCTTCCAGTGTCAGCAGTTGTACAACTGTTATGGAAAAGGGTGGTTCTTTGCAACACCAGATGAGAAGTGCACTGATATTGCTACATCTATCTGCTAACCAGCTAATCTTGCCTTTTTCTACACAAAGTTTCCAGAAAATAATCACACAAGACATTTTGCTTGCCACTTTTACATGTCTCTAGGAGTTGCAGAAGACACTGTTATGAAATGTCAGCAGTTTTGTAGATAATCGTCTTAACTCATATGGGGAAGGAAATGTGAGCTATCAAAGTAAGCTGAGGAACAGCAGAGCTCTTTATGTTCTGCTGACTACATTTGGAAAGAAGTGTTTTCAATCTGAAATGAGAGAAAAAAACAGAGTCTCTTCACTCTGCACCGGAGTGAAGACAGTGTCTGTGTTTGCTCTTTGTCTGAGACTCGCTCTGTAAGAGACTTCCTGGTTCTTGCCCAACTCCCATGCAAACTTATTCAAGGCAACTTGAAATCAGTATTTTTGGGGTCTTGTGGTAAAATGCAAATTACTTATTTCAAGTATTTGACTCAGTTTTGGTTGTCTTTTCCAATATAACTTTTATAACAACAGAAGTTAGTTTTGAAGCAAAGTGTTTAACTTCAAAAGTACCTACACAAAACATTTGATTGCTTCCAGCATTTTTTTTTCATACAAAATTAGTTACTAAGTTTAGCTCAAAGAGTATACTGGGATCCTACCAAGGCTTTTTTTCTGTGGAGAAGATGTTGGTTTAAAAAGTCCCCAGTTCTATGACAGACAAGCAACAGCAGCACAGACAACAAAAAGAAACTTTATTCCCAGCAATGTAGAGCTTAAAAGACAGGAAAGTGAAGAACCATCTGTTTGGTACATTTATCTTGGCTATGGCTTTTTACATCTTTCAGAGTCATGCAGCTTAACATGGCAAAACACAACATGCTTTTGGATAGCACTTGCAGCCATTTTCTTGGGTAATTCTTCCCTGTTGGGATGTCAGTGGGAAAACTGTTTAGCAGGTCATGAGAAGAGAGACCAAGAAAGCCTGCATCAGCCACTGCAGCATTCAAACAAGTGGAAATAATAAAAAGAAACATGAGTGTAAGCGCTGTGAAGGTGTGAAGGTTTTCTAGGAGTGTTGGCATTAAGAGTTTAAGGGCAACACAGCTAGGTTAGCACGTTGTCATGAGAAGGACTGAATGAAGTGGATGCTGTAGCATCACTATAAATACTACATCCCCAAATATTATTTTTCTCAGTAGACCTACAGTTATTAAGTAGAAGACTGGTTTAATACTTTGGAAACTACAGAGGTCATCTATATCATGATCTACTACTTAGTCTTACTCTGCCCCTAAAATTGTACAGTACTTCTGAGCCAATTCTTGAAGTTCTTACAGGCAGATCCAAGATCCAGTAAGAGTCTTTGTTCTCAGAAGTCAACTTTTAAATTGTGTATTTCTTCTTGTACCAGTCTTCAATAGCCTCACCTGTGACCTGATACTCCACTAGAGCAAAACCAGTTTCCTACTTAAAAAGGTGCTAATGGCAGATAAAAGCAAGACAAAAGTGCAAGATTTGGCCAAGTCATACTTGCCATTTTCAGGCACAGTAATGAAGAGAGTGTGACTGCCAGTATAATTGTTCCTAAATATCTTCTGCCTGTGTCCTTTATGTATTGTATGCCACTTTTTCATCAAAAATGGTTTCTTCAGTACCTGGCCTGCATTTTGACTAAGTGCATGTAAATGACAGGAACAGGTAGTCTAGAAAGCTAATAAAATGAAGTTAACTTGGAGGCCACATCAGTCACCCTCTTGTCAGAGGAGAAAGCCTGGCAAATAGAATACTGAAATGCAGGGTATCCTTGGCTTTACAGTAATTCACTCAATGTATAGGATGCTTTTCTCAAACCTCCAAACTTTGGTAGGTCTAACCAAAACCAGAATTTTCCTATGAAAGTCACTGTGATGTGTGTAAAATGGTTAAAACAAAGCAATGAATCTAGGTCTGAAAAATAACAGATCAGTGAGGAGGACATGTAAAATTGTCTTTATTCTAAATATAACACAACTGTGCCAGTAAACAAGTTTAAGATACAGTTTTAAAAGTCCGTGTTGTGTTTATGATTCTCTTAAAGAATCTAATCTTCCTGTTGTACTATTGTCAGACTGGTCCTCAGCACTTTGGTCAAGAAACATAGTATTTTTGTACAGCAACATGCCAGTTTATACACCTAGAATGACACACTTCTGCAGAATCATAAAATGTCCTAAGTTGGAAGGGACCTGCACGGATCATAGAGTCCAACTCCTGTCCCTGCACAGCACAACCCGAGATTCACACCATATCTCTGAGGGTGTTGTCCAAGTGCTTCTTGAATAGCATCAGGCTTGGCGCTGTGACTGCCTCCCTGGGGAGCCTGTGCCAGTGTTCCACCACCCTCTGGGTGAAGAACCTTTTCCTAACATCCAGCCTAAACCTCCCCTGGCACATCTTCCTGCCATTCCCTGGGTCCTGTCATTGGTCACCAGAGAGAAGAGATCAGCACCTGCCCCTCCTCCTCCCCTTGTGAGGAAGCTGTAGACCTTGATGAGGTCTCCTCTCAGTCTCCTCTTCTCTAGGCTCCTCTTCTCTAGGCTTTTCTCCCACATGGCTGGAACGAATTCTAATATTGTTTTTAGATCTTGGCAAAACCCAACGATTTCAACCCAAACTTTGTTTCAATTAAAAAAGAAAAAACAAAACCAAAAACAAACACACAAACAAACAAACAAAAGACAACAAGGCCAGCTCTTGAGTTAAGACACTTGAGGAAGTGCTTGTTGTTTACAATTCCACTCACCATGACATATGTATTTTCAAGGATAAAAGTTATACCACCGATACTAGACTAGCAATAGATTTTCTGAGCAAAAACCTTTTATTTTTCTCTAACTGAACCCAAGAATCACTCCCTCAGCAAAAATATAAATTTCCTACTACATTGATGCATCTAGAAAAATACAGTGCCAAAGGCTGCAAATGAGAAGAGAAAAGCAGAATGAAGGTGTGACAGCCACACTAGCAATACAGAACAGAACAGAAAAAAGGAGCACTTCTTAAACACCCTATCTTTGATGTGTGCCTGTGGCAATTAGAGACAGGCAAGTGGGAGGCTGAATCCCTGGTCCCACTCACGTCAGTGGAATTTGTTGCCATGGACTAACACCAAAACAACATGTGTAGATGGTAACCACACAGACTGTGCACAGTTTCATAAATACAAGTGCATGTGACCAGCTCTTGTAAACAAGCTTATCTGCTTTCAGTTTGGTCAGGGCAGCACAGAAGACTGTACTACTCTGCTGAAATGACATTAATTGGTTTCAGTTGAATTTGGATCATGACCCAATCTATGGGACTCTGAGAGTGCACCTGCGCTATCAGATCTACTCCCCTGTAATCACAGGTAATTTTGTCATGATCTGTTCTTCCCAGAAATGCTTCTTTGAAGTCTTTAATGCAGGAACAGGCAATCAGGTGCTTCAATACCTTCTGACTGATTATAGTTGTCTAATTAGCATGTACCACACCAAGAATAGGGCAGGTTCCCCTCTTTTCAGCTCCAATTCACTTCCACTGCATACTCATCCTGGAAAACAGGCTCTTATTCTAAATATAGTATCTTTATTTAGCAAGGCATAAAAAATGGGCTTCAATTCATGCCATTTTATCAGAACTTAAGCATGTGCAGACATCTTGCTGAACGAAGTCAAAGGCTATGTGTATTGGTGAATACAACCTTAGGTCCTGACCCCCAGTAGCAAAATTTTCAAATTTTAAAGAACAGACTTATTTCCGTGCAACTGGATCATCCAGCCTCTCCCGTCAACTTCCTAAGAGAAGGGCAGATTGTTTAAAACAGCAGCTATACGAACTGCACACTTTTTTTATGGACTACAGAAACCCACAGCCAGCTGTCTCTACCATGTTTTCTTAGATCAAAAAAAGTAGACGAAGGATCAGATATGCATATATTTTTTAAAAAACTTAGAAGCCAAGAAAACAAAAAGGCTCTCTGCATAAGTCATCTATACATATTACAATTTTCTGCCAGAATCATGTTTACATACTGAATTCTTAAAAATGCTGATTTTGAAATGGAAGTACTGTCAATCCCTAAACAGGACAGCAGCAGCAGGAGCTTATACAAATTTCAGTGAAGAAGGACTCCAGGGACTGGCTCTACAGATTATTGTACATTTGCTCAATAGAAGCTCTCCATGACAAGACTTAGTAATTCCATAGTTGTCCAATTAATTAAAATACATCTATGAACAATCAGCCACAGTTCACAAACTTGAAGTACAGGCAAGTTTGATTTTTCCATTAAAAGAATAACCAACTGACAAATAAAAAGCTGATTCTGGATCTAGGTAATTTATATTTATTATAGAAAACAAGGAGTCCTGTGCAACAATGCCAAATTTAGTATGGTGCATTCAGCATATAAATACAAGACAACTATGTTTCTCTGCAGTCTGACATAGCAGCGATGCAATACATTGTGTGGGCCATGCTGGCTACATTTTACTTTAGAAGGCTACTGGTCTGCAGATTGAATAGGCACAAATTGGAAACAGGCCGAGGAGGCAGGAAGAACAGACCATTGCAAGTGACAGTAGACCACTTCCAGGCCCTGCCCTTGCTGCTGACATCGTCTGGCTGCCACTCCAGAAGGAGCATCTGCAGCTCAGAAAGGCAAGCATGTGGTGGCCAGCCCCACTGCCCCACACCCCTTCAGAGCCATGGCTGCCCCAGCACAGGCAGCACTGACATGCCTGCCTCTTGGGAAAGAGAAGGGGAAAGAGGCCACCTTGGAGGGGAGCTAATCCTGGCAGCAGGAAGGAGAACTTTTTCAGTGGAGGACAAAGAAGCTGTAGATGGACACAGGTGCTGAGACTGCTGTGATGCTCCATGGGGTAGAGGAGAAATGTTTGTCAGGGACCTCATCTGGGGAATAAAACAGACACTACAGCAGAACAAATCTAAGCTTCTCAGGCCTCAGTGTCTTCAGGCAACTTCCAGTGGCTGAGAGTATGTTCTCCATGCTGGTCTCCCCCACTTGTTCTTAAACTGCTGACAATATATCCAAGAGTTTTATAACCAGAATGCAAGCCAGCAGATGAAAGCAGGATACTAATGAGTACATGTGAGCTACAAAATTATCTTCAAGTGGTATCTCATTTTTTCATTAAATGGTAGGTCAAAAATATCTGTTGCCTCCTGGCGATGTAAGGAGAGTACCGCCAGTTAGATGTTAACTTTGTGCTCTTTTCCCGCCCCCCCCTTCCTCATCCGGAGCTTCCTGATCAATTTATCACATATGGTTTATCATTAAAATCTGGCAATCTTCAATGAATTTACATTTTTGCATCTCAAGGCTGCTTAACTCCCTGAAAAACTGTAATACTCGCACTTAGTGTTCACATCATTGCTATTATTGATATAGCACATGCTCCTTTTGTAACAGTGTTAGCTAGCATGAAATTTTATTCTCAGCAGGGGTCAAATAATTTACCATGTGAAATTACAAAAAATTGTTTAAGACCATGAGAGAGCAGAGTTGCTGAAAATGTTTTCTAGCCTAAAAAAGATAAAGGGAGGAAACAGTTAACGTAGCTGCAAATCTTTGCTGCTTTGCAGCTGGTGAGGTTCCCTTTATTTGAAGATCCAAAGATTTAAAATGAGTAATGTTCTCCTCCAGTTTAAAAACAAATCCTGAACAGATTTTAATCTCTGAACACATAACAAGAATCAGCTAACACATTGCAGACAGCATACACTTCATTATTAAAAACTGACTAGGTACACAAACTTGTCATTACCAGCAAAACTGACTCTTGTGATATTTCATCGTTTCCCTACAGCCCCAGAAGCTGTCACTGGACTGTAACTGAATTCAACTTTCAATTTCAAAAAGTAAAAAAAAAAAAAAAGTTGTGAGTGACACTTATGGGACGAAAAAATTGTAAAGTTAGATCTTGAATGCAAAAATCAAGAAAAAAAAATTCAACAGTTGTTTCATAAATCTCATGAGCCTTCACTAGGGAGGTGTGCCCACCTCTCTTCCCTCTGCTACCTCCTACTGAAATGAGTGGCAACCTCCTTAACTGACGGGTCTTGGATTCAGTATCCAAGCATGAAGTGGGCTGCTAAAGAGACCATGTTTTCTTGTTCAAGCACTACAGACTTCCTTCTGCTGTTATTATTAATACGTCACTTTTTAACACCAGCTTCACGACTGAGTAGGTTTTTTGTATTCAGTATCACAGATGATGCCTGACCTCCAGCTCCACTATATCCTGCATCAGATTTTCCTTTTCTTTCTCAGACAGTATCTCAGCAATGGTGAAGTCATTAGCTTTTGCAAGGTAATTCAATTCCTTCAAATAGCTATAATGTGTAATAAAAGTATCATTCTTAAAGCATGATGATGCTTACAACAGTGGAAGAATGTCTGGACTAAGAAATTGGTTCTGAACAGACTGATCACATCTCCACTGAAGTGAGTGACTTTTGACCCTGATGCTCTCCTGGACTGGATGTACTAAAGGTGTGGAAGCCACTCAGTGATTCAGAGTTGTAGGTGAGTATACAACAAGAGCCTGCCTTAATCATCAGAAGTTCCAGATGTAAAAAAGAAACGGGTAGGGTGACAGCAACCTACTACTGTAAGGCCTAGGACCTAGCAGACAGGGAGGCAGGAGACCTACCTGCCACCTTGTGTGTCAAGGAGAGCAGCTTATGGAAAGTCATTTTTGCAGATGGCTTAGGAACTGGATGTGATTTTTAAAACCTGATTTCTACTAGGCAAAACACTTTCAGACCAGTCCTACTTGTAGATACCTTCTTTCATCAACACCACATCTACTACCTGCTGCCTGCTACTAGGTGGCTACCACACCTGCCTGCCATCTGGGTCTCATCTATGACCCTGATCTCCCTGGCCACAAAAGAGACTGTGTCTAAGTCTTTCAGATTCTTTCCAGATACTATTTTTTGATATGTCTTTTACTACCTATCCATGTAACCCAAGCTATTTATATCTCAATTAATTCAAGTTCTGTTCCTGGGCTTCAACAAATGCAATGTAGCCTTACCCAGAATGGAGCTGACAGAAATAATTTCCCTCCCAGGCTGTTGGGTTTTTTATATAACTCCTCTAGTTCAAGTCATCAAACATAAAAATTACTTGTCTATGCCTCTGAGTCCCTTCAGAGCCTATGACCACACTCCTCACATCTCTCACTCACCATGAGGATGACAACTCACCCATTCACTTGATGAGGCTGGCCACCAACATTCCCTTGTTATGTCTTTGTAGAATTTCAATATTCTTTCATGTCCTGCCCACATGCGTGGGACGACAGTCTTTTAACTGCCTGCCATCAGAAAATTACTTCACTGTCCATAATGGAAAAGGCCAAACATTAAAATTGTTCAGGAATCTTAATATGCCTAAATTTGACACTTATGATCAAGGATCAAGAGCTGCCAATAAAAATCTGTAGCAAACCATATGCTTGTCTGGTTTGAGTCAGGTCCAGTGATGTTTCCACCAGTTCCCATAACAGAAATTCCTGGCAAATGCTTTTCTCCACAACACACTCAATCTGAAACAATCTAGGTTATTGGGAAAAGTAGGAGCCTTGGAAGGCATCCAGATTACTCAATCATTCTGACAGTTATGGGAGGCCAATGCTGGAAAGATTTTGTGAGAGCTTAATGAAGCTGTTCTAACAAGACATGTATAAGCACAATATGATACTCTGGCACAGAGAAGGCCACAACCTTTAGGTGCCGAAGTATTAATTGCATGTTAAGCAGATGTTCCCTTGTAGCCTGCCACTTTGTTTTGCTCATTTTTTTTTAAATTCTCTTGAATTCCTGGTAACAGTAACACTGAGCATTGCTTCACTGATGAAGGAACTCAAGAATACATTACTATTTTATTTACAGGCACTGAGAGATGATGACAGATCTGAGAACAGAACTTACAACTTTCTGTTTCAGTTTTGCATGCAACACAAGAAAATTCTGCTTTTCCCCAACCCCAGTCTTAACTGCAAGTTTTTATCTTCTTTCAAGTTTGCTCCTTCTTGTGATCCCTGCCTAGTGTTTTTGTCCTTACAGGAGTGGAAATGATCATGGGAATTAGGCAGCTCAAATTGCTAAACAGATAAAAAGATCAGACAAAAGCAGCCTGAAGTGTTACTGAGAGCAAGTACCCTTAATGGGAAGAAATACAGGCCATACTCCATAATTTCTATTACCTCTTGGTCAGAATCTAGCATAATAAATGTCACATATAATTTATCAATACCTAGCATTCACTTCACAGCACTTGAACATTAACACTGAGTAAGCTTTTTACCGTTTGTACAGAGTCCCAGAGAAGTTACTGGGTTCTCAAATACTGTAAGTTATCCCATTAAATAAAAAAAACATTTAAACATGTATGCAAAAGAGAGAACACAATAAACTATTTATATTCTCAGTGATTTTTCTACCTGTTTAAGTGTTAAACACCAGGTGATACTTTGCAACACGGGTGCTCCGAGGTAACAGTCCATGGTCAAACATGCTTCACCAGATCCTAGCTAACTCCTGTACAGTGAAGGAAAGAGTGCTTTGATCATGACATCCCAAATGGGGCTGTCCACCATTACTGCTAATGGCTCCATACACTGCAAAGAACCTGCAAAAGCACAGTCTCCCTCTTTAGAAGGTCTGTACAACTTGAAGACTTGTCCTCTTGGGCCAGGATCTCATCCAAAGCATTGTTTACTACAAAACTTCCAAGGAAAACCAACATTATTGTAAAATGGTCTTCCTTGCAGTGAAATGAAATGAAGATTTTGGAGTTTGACAAGCTCAGGCATATTACTGACAACACGCTGGTACATTCTGAATGAGCATTATTTTTTATTCCAGAAGCAGTACTTGTTAGTTCATGAAGCACCCGAAAACAACAATTTAAGTTTGTTACCCACAGTTTGTTTCTCATTTGCTGCTTTGTGAATGTTTTTCTAAGATACACTTATAAACCAGGATAGGGATTTCAAAAGATTTGCCTGTGTTTTGTTTCCAGATCAATCCACTGCCAGCTAACTAAGAGGATGATGCAGCCAGTGACTTACTCTCTGATATTTACAGTTATCCCAAGCTACCTACAACTCAAGAAATAATCAGCCTACATGGTTGTTTATGAAAGCATTCAAAACATGAAGTAATATAAAAATTATTTTTCATTTTCCAAATAAGAGTGCCTACACAGCTCAGCTTTTATACACACCTGTCTAAATTGCTTAGGTAGAAGTTTTTCCTTCCCATTACACGGTCTTCTTTGCAACTGTTTCCTTTTTAATTTTACCCAAACTAAAGACCTAGAAAACCAAGGGGCAGGGGGACACAGGATGGATAAGGATTAGTTGTTCACTGCTTTTTCCAGTGAAAGAACTAAGGCGAATAAGATAGAGTTAGCAAGCATCCAGCCTCAAAGCAAGTAAGAGGATGTAGATGTGAGCAGGTAAGCTTTGGAACTCCTTGCCATGGGATACTGCAGATGCCAAAAATGTAGATGGATTCAAAAGAGGCTAGGCAGATTCATGAAAGACCAATCCAGTGTTCAATATCCCAGAACAGTTAGAAACCACCTTTGCCTCAGATAGTCCATTAATTTCAAATTGGTAAAGGCTGAGAAAGTATTTCAGAGGAAGTATCAGATACACTTGCTGTGTTTCACTTTTTGTTGGCATCTGCCTTTGGCCACTTCAGTCAGATCTAACACAGCCATTATTATATTATTACATAAAACTTTCACATTTGTTATCTCAGCATAAAGCAAAACTTAGCAGGTTAGATAAAAATATGATCTTACTGAAGTGATTTTTCTTATAGGTTATTTTCCTAAATAACTTTTCAGTTCCTCACAACACAGAAAAACTTTGGCCAAGAAAACCTTCTGCTGTGTCAGCACTTCTGAGGACTGATAGGTTGGACTCACACTAAGGCATTTGCACAGCTAATTAGTTAGTTACTAATTGTTTATGTATATATTCTGAAGCCCACCAAGTTTGGGAATCCATATGGTGCCTCCCTACAGCCTAAAAGTCGCAAAGTCTGACATGGAGTTTCTGATGTCATGCGGTATGTGTATGATTGAAGTTATGTGCAGCTAAAACCGGGAACTTAGGGGAAATCTTAGGCCACTTTAATAATGCATCACACTACTAGATCTACAGATAATTAATATCCTGAAAAACAAGCACACTAAAAAGCCAGGCATATGACAAAAGCAGATCTTCTCACCTTTTTGTTGCTTTTGCCTGTACAACCCTTCATTATATGAACTTCAGAGATATGATTTGTGGGCTCTGAAGCATATAGTCAGGGCCTCACAGCACAGGAAGGGAAGTAAATGCATGGTTACACTTCACCTTCAGCTCTTTGTCCCCATCGTTTAAATGTAAACTTCCTTTCACAATATGTAAAAAGAGTGAAATGCCTGAGGGACAGCGACACATTTACTATCAGTTTGGCTATCTAGATAGTAGTCTTCACAGGGGAAAAGGAGAAAGAGAGGGGACAGCTTTTAACAACATTATGACTAGATTTGTCAGCACTCAGATGACAACACAATGACTCACATGACTGAAGTGATTTGTATTCACAGAGCAATTCCTCATTCATTGCATTTCTGGGTAGAATAAAACCCAGAGGTTGCCATCTATCTGCCTATGAATATGAACACTATTGTATGAACAAGTCTTACTAGGAGCCAGACTTGACCATTTAGTATTCTTTTATTTTTGCTAGAAAGAAATTGGTTTGAGTAGAAGTAGGGTAAGGCTGTAAGCATTTGACGGGGTAGGCAACTTATTTTGCATAATGGTGATATATCACTCTATTTTCCCTATTGTTGTGGTTTAGCCCCAG
>VZTV01101869.1:0-10044 GCA_013400875.1 Anhinga rufa
GTGAAAACTTTCAACCCCTGCAAACATGAGGTGTGGGGCAAATTGTTACCTAAGCAGTAAGTGTTGGCTGGGGAGAGGTGAGCATCCAGCCACTGAGAATTCCTTTCCCTAACAGATGAGCTGCTTTGGCTGCACACAAAACTGCAAAACAGGCAGCGATATGCCGTTCCTATTAACAAGATCTTGCCAGCCGTCTGGTCAAGATGTCCCAGGAGCTGTCTGAATCCGAGGGTGGCATGTTTCACAGGCAGCTTCAGCTCTTGTTTGTCTGAAGTGTTTATGGTTCTGGTCATCTTTTACAATTTTTCCAGGTCTTTGTTAGAGGCTGATAACACCTCTGCCTACTTCAGTGGTTGTTCTCCTTTCCCCAACTGTTACATTCATCTTCTTATCTCTTTCTTTTATCTGTTTCTTTTAGGGAGTCCTGAATCACTCAGAGGCAGCTGCTCTTCTCACTGTTTGCTCTGCTTTGGCTTCAGTCAAGGTTACTTAAACTAGTTCTCCCTCACACCAGGGACAGGCTGGTCAGCCTATACATTGCAGCTCTCTGGGTGGCCTTTATTGTTCACATGGGGTGACTTTTGTGTTACCCTGGGTGTGTCTGTGACACAGACCTTTTACACCTGAATGACTTTTCAAACCTCTCTTTAAAATCAGTGGAGCAAAACAGGCATTCCTAGGAGGCAATTCATTTTATGCTAAAGCTGTCAACTGAAGTAAGTCAGGTGAATTGCTTTTATTTCTCTCCATTCCTCATGCAGTCCAGAAGATGAAGACATAAATGTCTGTGCTGTAGACAGCTGTAGTTAGAAGAGAGGAATCTCTCACTACAAGAGATGTGTTTTGAGTGGAGTGTCTGAGTAGAGGATGGAAAAGAACTTTCTCCAGTGTAGAGAACTTGTGCAAATAAAGGATGAGTTTAGTTCCCTCCGACTGAGGGACACAGCACTCGCAGCACTGCTCATCGCCCTGCCCAGTGCAGGACTTGTGTTACACATATGACTGGCCTGAGAGCAAAAGAAGAGACTCTTCAGTACAGGATGGCTGCACTGGTTAATTCATGTTTTTAAATGTCCAGTGCTGACTTGAGCTTGAAAGCAGATATCTACCTGAGCTCTGACCAAGAGTATCCGTCAGTTAGGTCTTAGATGTGAGCTCAAACATTCAGTTCAGCTCAGGGATCTGTGCCAGCTAACAGGAGCCTACTGTAAAACTCCGACCCAGTCATGTGCTGACTAGCCTAAATTGTCCAGGAGCAATCAATTCTTGTTGCTGCTCTCATAAAAGCTGTTACCTTTCCTTTCTCCTGTAGCCATAAGGACATACAGTGTGAAGTTAGTTGTAAAACTGTCTTGTTTAATGGCCCTGAAATGTTAATTTTGAATGTTAACATAAAGGAGAGATTAAAAAAACAAAACAAAAACCAAACAAACAAAAAACCCCCCAAGCAAACAGAAAACCACTTTCCTTTAGATCAGTTTCTGACGGTGCTGTAACGAGAAACTGGGGAAACTCAGACAGCAGTGCAGAGTGTTGTTTTCGGCACACTGTCCCGAATACTTTTTTGCTCAAGCAGCAAGCAGGGGGATATGCTGATGCTTAAAAGGGGGTATTTTTGAGATACAAACCACATTTGAGATATCATTAAAGATCAGTCAATACATTTGCCTCTTTAAGTTGCACAGATCAATATCTGCATGAGTTACTGCAGTGAGAGTGCAGGTTTCGTATTGTGCTGCCAGAAATGGCCTTCACTTCACATTACAAAATCATAAGCCTCTATTTCGGTACACTGCTGCCTCCGCCAGCATATGTCAGCTCAGTCTCGCTGCTTGGCATTTAGGTAGTGTTCAATGAATCCTGATGACATACAGTCTTCCTAAACAGGAGGCATGCAGAGACGGCGTGGGCGTAGCATGCTGTGATATAAATAGTATCGATGGCCACTTTTTTTTATCCTGTAAGGGTTTGTACTGAATCTAAGAGAAGATCTGGGGCTGTCAAGCACCTTTTGACTTCACTCTGGTCCAGAATAGGCAGGAGGAGTTGTCACAGACACATTAGGAGCAGACAGGGGAAGTCTGCTAGGAGAAAGGTTTTCTCCTGGCTTAACCATCGAGTTGCTGTAGCAGTGAGACCCTGAGGCCACAGGCAGCCGCTCTCCCTTACCTCACAGCTGGGTAGGAACTCAGGCATTTGCTTTCTCTTTTAAAGGAAACATAAGGTACAGGCTTCCCAGGGTTATAACCATGGTCGCACCTGGCTGAGCATTAGAGGTTACATTATCAGTTTCAGGATCCCCGGCCAACTTTCCACGTGGAAAGTAGTAGTGGTAGACAGGTGCTTTTCAGAAGGGCAGAGAGAAGGGCTCCTATATGAGCAGCTGTTGTCTTGTATTAAGCCAAAACAGGTGTGGAGGAAAAGTCCAGGCTAAAGAATTTTTGCCTTGTCACGGGGGGGTCTGTTACATCATTTGAAACTGCACCGAGTTTCTCCTGGGTGCTGAGTTTTTAAGAAAAAGGATTGTGCTTGTGATCGAAGAAGAAAAGAACAAGATGCCGAGGGAAAGGACAGCTACATGAAAAAATTATCATCATTAGTCACTGGAGAAATACACTTTAGCCAGGCAATCAGTTGTAACTGCTTGCTGTCTTTGATTTTTTCTGGAATAGCGAGACATTCTGAAATGCTTTGGGCTGGTTATCTGTCAGTATCATCAAAAAACAAGTGTACGCAAAAGTCATGAAAAATCTTTTTCACAAATGTATTTTGCTCCTCTGTTGATTATGGTACTTTGAACGTTCTGGTAAGGCTGAATGCTAAAAGACAATGACCTCATTTATAATTTTCCAGGAAAAATACTGAACATCCACCCGTCTCTACTGCCTTCTTTTAAGGGAGCAAATGCCCACAAATTGGTGTTAGAAGCTGGAGTCCGAGTCACGGGCTGTACCGTACACTTTGTAGCTGTAAGTACTTCCTTGTCCCATGCTTTAACTCCATAATTCATTAGTCTTATGATTTTCACCTCAGAGCTTGCTTGGAACACCCTTATACCATCACGTTTGATTACCTTTTCTCCTTTGTTAATTCATAACGTTATTAGACAATATAGTGCTTGAGTTTGCTGTCCCTGGAGAAGGAACTGGAAATGAATAGTCTGTACAGGAGTTTAAGCTTTACCTAAGTTAACTGCTGCCTTCCACCAGTTGTGGTGGGGGTACTAATTCATATAAGGCCTCGGCTAGCCCTAAGTCTCTATTACTACACAGCACCAACTTCTTAGATTTTTATCATACGACCTTCCTTATTTCTTGCTTTCAAGAAAAAAAAAAAGGCAACACTGGAAATGGCACAAGAAGAGCTTAGATTTGTTAAGAAGTAATCCAATGTCTGTGGGAACAGAGGAGAAAATTGGCAATTGATCTAAGTCCAGAAATAAGAACACAAAAGCCAGAGATCTCTCAACTTGGAAGATGCACATTTTTATCAGTTCGGGGAGCATGTTTTCCATCTTATTCAGTTCTCAGGGTTGACAGTAACTAGTCTCCCCTCCTCTACTGCATTCTTCAGATTATCTTCCCCTTTGCCACTGCTCCTGAAATCTGTTTTCATCATTTTTGCTTTCTCTTGGAAAAAGAGACAAAAACTGTTTTTCCAAATAGAAGGAAAATCTGCATTCCTTTCCCCATGATGACTTAGGGTGTTTTCTCTGTGTGGCAATGTACTGACAAACAATAACTAAACAGCAGGGATCTGCCTCATTAACATGCAAAAGAAAGATCTGCTGGGTCCTCTAGTCCCGCTCTGTGCCAAGGCTTGGCTAATTCACCCTTCTGAATTGAAATGTCATCGTTTTGTTCAATTTAGCCTATCATGTCCCTAGTTAACATGGCTTTTGTTGTTTTCTGTAGCAGAAATGTTACTCACTGGTGTTCTGCCTGCCTCTTCTTCTACTTTGAACCCTACACTTCTGTTAGCTCCTCACAGGCCAGTGTGAGTGCCAGCATCTTTTCTGCGCTCCTCGTGTTTGCCCAAACTCATGATTCCTGTAATAACATAATGATAAACAGATCCACGAGGCAGCTGGATTACATTCGTTGTCGTACAGCTGGACCCCCCTCTCTCTCCTCTTTCAACCATGCAGACTTTCTGGCTATTGCTTTTACAGGAGGAAGTCGACGCTGGAGCAATCATTTTCCAAGAAGCGGTTCCAGTTAAGGTTGGTGACACAGTGGAGACCCTGTCCAAAAGGGTGAAGGAGGCCGAGCACCGAGCCTTCCCAGCTGCCCTGCAGCTTGTCGCCAGCGGGGCCGTACAGGTCGGGGAGGCCGGCAAGATCTACTGGAAGTAGGAGCAGCCAGTCCGTGAAGGTCCTCAGGATGGGACAGCTGGGGTGCCTTAATTGGTCAAAACAGAGGCCGCAGCCTAATAACACGCACACTGTATTCTCTTTGCAAAGTTTTTTCAACACAGAGTTTACAATGTCATGTTCTCACTCAAATGGTTAAAAGATTTGAAGTAAAATCCGGAGAAAGCCACAAACGGGAATAATAAGGCAGGGGGCTGTTCTCAGTAGTTTCAGCAATGGCTCCGTTAGACGCTTCCTAAATACAATCACTTCCTTGGCCAACATTTTGGTTCTCAATCACTTTCTTAACAAGCAAAAAAACATTCAGAGAGACCTGAGCAACCCTGAGATTGACTTAGGAACATCGGTATTACTCTCTAACAGACATACAGGCTGTAATGGGATTCTCTTGTCATGTGCTGTGAAGTGTTTGTGAGGAGAAGCACTGGAACTAGTTCAATGGAGGAGACAGCTGAAGGCAAAAATCTTCACTCATAAAAATCTCTAGCCAAAGCAAGAAAAACTGGCCTTCCAGAGCACTAACTGTTCCTGCAGGTAATGGATTTTTTTTTTCCATATAGTTTCTGCTTTAATGTTGGTAGATCTCCTCTGGCCCAGATTCTCTGGACATATCCCATAATTTCAAATATTGGACCTGCTATCAATCAGATGCTAAATAGAATTAAATGTCTGCTGACCATTTGCCTTCAAGCATCCCCATATGAATCCACATAGGAATTTCCCTCAGACGTTTGTTCAGAGCCAAAAGAATTGGTTTGGTTTGGGTTTGTTTTTTTTTAATGAGCAGAAAGGGAGTTGAGACCAGACACAAAATGTGTTCTTGGCTTGTGAGACATTCTTCAGAAATTCTGCTGAAGTTAAGTGCCTTTATTCTTGGAACAATGTTTTCACCTGGAACAATACTGATGGAAACCCAGTAAATGTTGTAATTCTGAAAACATTAAGGGTTTTTGTACAGCTGAACTCTTGTGAAAAAGTACCTGGTTTTCTCTTAATATTTTAGCGTGGCTGTGAAAACATTTTGATGTGTTTAGTAAAATAATCAGTTTTCCCCCATACAAACCAGAGCATCTGACTGAAGCTGATTATGTATGTTTTAGAGCTCCCCTTTAATACCGAGAAAGCTGATTTGTACTCTGTGCACTTATGCACTGTGTCCTTATGGTACTTCTGTGTTGACGTAATCCTAAATTTGGATTTGAAATAAGGTGTAATAAAGTTGAAAAATAAAATATCAAAATCTTTCCTTGGAATTCCTTTACTAGGGGTATAAACTGGAGGAGGAGTTTGTGAAAGAATCTAACTTCGTCCACAGCACAGCAACTGTAAATCAGTTTGTGAGGTTACAGACACGTGCAATCCTGCACAAGTTAGGAATGATTCGCAGCGTGTGGTGACCTTTCAGTGGCCAGATGGTCCCTGATGAAGGAACTTGCCGACAAAATATTCCTATCGCCATTTGTCACCGAGGATAAAGCTCAAGCAAATACAGAGGAAAATGATACAGTCAAATTTAATTTGCTTGTAAAGGGCAAGGAAGAAAAGCTAAGTCTTTGGCCCAGTGTTTTTCTTTACAAACCTGCCCTCCTGCAGAAGGGCCTCCCCTGCTGGCAAACCGCCTGCCAAGGCTCGAAATCCAGCCTGTCTCGGCGAGAATGTAGAAGACGCAGGGAGCGTCCAGCTCTGGCAGGGGTTCAGTCTGCACAAGTTCAGTGCCTTAGCCGTGACACAGCAAACCTTTTACAAGTCAGAAGAAACCATACTTAAATTAACTCACACGTTAGAAGCAGTAAGATTAGTAGGAGTGAAATCACTACCTGTACAGTTAATAAATATAACAGTACTGATAAAAGAAGTTTGCTCACTGCCAGCAAGGCCAATAGCTGAGGATGTGGGAGCCCCAAATCCAGCACCCCATGCCATCACAGACATCTTGAGCAAGACTCGGGTATTTTGCCACCTAAGACTGATGACATGTGGGACATAAGCACCCATCTGTATTTCTACAAATGCATAAAAAGACATTTCGTTGTGAACTGGATCTTAGGAGGCTTTGCTTCAATTACCAGTCTGTAAAAAAGAATAAATAGGTTAATAGCCTATCACCACACCCGGTCTCAGAGGGGTGCCAGGAGCACAGTTAGAGGGAGTTGTTCAATACCACGGTGATGGTCTGGAGACCTATGAGAGCACAGTAACTAGCACCCTGTTCTCTTTTAACATTTTATTTGTTAGGTCGGAAACATTCAGTCATGCGTGCTATGCAATTCAAACAACATAAAACATGAAGTTACTACACAGTTACAACAGACCGAAAGCAAACTAAGCAAAATGCTTATCATAAAAATTATTGACATATACCAAATGTTTGTTAATCTTGCCTTGTTACCGTTCTTCTTATTTCTCCCAGATCATGAAAACACACATTCCCTGCTCCAGTCGTTGGAGCGCAAGAGACAGATACAGATTCCTGTATGTAAATGGCAGAACTTACAGGAGGGAGCTGAATTTTTCTCCCCTCCCTAACTACTGAAACACCACTAGCTACACATTTAAAAAAAAAAAAAAGGAAAATTTAGACTTTTTAACTGGAGCTGACTCATGCTCTTAAACAGCCTGATACAGCCAAGAGCGAGATATACAGTACATCCCTTACTAGTACAGTACATATAATACCAAAGCAAGACCTTTTTTTTCACTGTATCTAATGGCCATTAGTGATCCCTCCTCTGGAAAATTCAGCTCTGGCTTCTTTTCTAGTTTGTTCAAGTAGCTTCTTAGCTAGCTTGCTTCCTCTGATTTGTTACTTGCATGCAAGTCATTAATTCTAGCAGATATAAAATAAGCTTCCAAAGAAAAAGGTTTTATTTAACAGCAGCGACTCTCTGGACCAAGCCAATCATTCAGTCAACAAAGAAAATGGAGAATTTCCTGCTGCTGCAAGTTAAGCTGAGGATGTTTTGTTCTGCTGATTTCAAGGATGAAGGAAGAAAAATGCCTGAATTCTGGTGTTTCTAGTCCCCCTACGCAAATTTTCATCCCTCACGATCCAAATATTTTCATATGAAATTCTGGGATGTCTATGCGTCGCTCCCTTTCAAGGAGCAGGGGAAAGTCTCTAGCTGTATGTTCAGTATACACCATTACGTCATCTTGACAAATAATCTGTGAAGGGAAGTTCATTTCATTTTGGTTTGCCTTCTAAAGGTTCCCTGCCTTTTTGGCCTTTGGGTCTTCTGCTTGGCAGCTCACTAGGCTCTGGCTCCCACACTGGGGCACATGTTTACATGCCTTCCTCTCCTCTGTGTCCTGAGGAGCTTGTAAATCCTTGTAGGCTCCCACCTCCTCCCACAGAACTATGCATTCTTCCCTAATGCTTCTTCACCCCCAAATCCACACTGTGCCAGGCTGGGCCTCACTTCTGATCTGCCCCGACACGTCTGGCCTCTTCCATCCAACAGTAGCTGGTCACCCTCTTGCAGCAGCAAGGTTGTGTTTGTGCTTGCTTTGTGAAGCTCTTGGTGCTCTGCAACGTGGTGCAGCCAACAAAAATTGATCCTTCAGAAGAATTAATTTCCCTCTGAAGAGCTAGACCATTTTCACAGCTTAAGCCCCCTCTGATTTTTAGCACAGTATCTCCTTTACAGATGAAAAAACAGAACAAAGAAATTTAAAATCTGAAATGATAGCTTGGCTTCCACTGCCAATTTTGCAAAAGGAGCGTAACCAAAGCTGCAAGCTAAGGGAAAAGATCACAGCTCAGAATGGAAACCTGTGACACTGATACGCCTGCAGTCAGAGAAGCACATCAAGGGCAGGGAGAAGGAAGGAGGAGGGAAAGATGAGCAGAGAGCAAGACGCTCATTAACCTGGCTACACCACATCGTTCTCCTGAGGCTCCAGAGCCACAAGAGCGGACGTGCACATCTCCTCTTGAAGACAGAGACTTTGGCTCTCTTGTTTCCAGTAGGTTTTACCATCGGCTCCTAACTGCACTGCTCCACTGGCCACCAGCTGTAGGGCGATGGGAAAAGCCCGGCACTCAGCTTCTTTAACCCTTTCTGACAGTGTCTCCTCGGTGTCATCTGCCTTCACAGATACTGGCTCCTGGTGGATCACTGCTTTCCGACTAGATTCCTCCTAAAATGGGGATATTGGCAGTCTTTCAGAAGATGCTGGTTAACAATCTCGGGAGGGTTATGGACAGTGTGGAGGGAGCAGAGAAAGTCTCATGAGAGATCTCGGCGAGCATGTCTGTAGTTGTGTGCAGGAAGCTGAAAGGACATCTGGAGAGGCTTACGACCTCCATTAGGGCTACCTACATTACGTTAGGGGGTACAGTGAGGAGAGAGAGACATGGACTAGAAGATTCAGAGGGCAGTTTGCTGAGAATAAGAGAAACTGAAGAAAAAAAACGTAATATGAAGGGAGAAGACAGGACCTCGAGAAACCACAAACGCAATTAACCCCCACTTCTTCCTGTTTTTACTGGTAACAATCCCAAGATTTCCACACATTCCTATTACCTCTTCCTGTTTCTGCCTTCAGAAAGAAAAGAAAAAAGCAAATTCCTTTTCATAACTTACTCAATGTTAGGCAAGAGGACACTTACCAGAACAAAATGCACGGTGCAGCCTGTGACTTTGAATCCACTTTGCAGGGCTTGCTGATAGGCTTTTCCATCCTTGACTGGTGGGAAAAGTGATGGGGAAGCGTTCAAAATTTTCCCTGGGCATCAGTGTGAGAGGAGGGGGAAAAAAAATCAATTTGAACTGCACTTCCTTTAAAAATAAAAGTGAGATGTGATCATCAGTTCAAAAGAACAGCATGGAGCACCACTCAGGAGTTTAAATGGTCTCAGCTGCAGTCAGAACATAACAGGGCATATTCAGATTCAGGTTAAAAAGCAAAACATACACAGGGTGTTACGATCTCTAAGGAAATGCGAGGAAGCACTGCTCTGATCTGAGGAAATACTGCTTTTCCAGGAACACAGGTGATGGCGTGCAGGCTTTGGCAACAGCCAGGCAAGCATGTTTCAGTTAAGGCCAAGGACCCAATTCCCTTTGTGTCTGTAGATGGACAGACAGAGTTGTAGGTCCCTCCCCTCCCAGGTGACCAGATCTCATGCTGCAGATGAGGGGCTTGGAAGTGGACTTCACACTGCAGCCTGATGCAGAGCCACTGCACAGATGGAAGTCGTTTTCATAGGAAGCATCATTCCCAAAGGAGCCTGTCCCAGTGCAATCCGCATAGTGAGAGAGTAACTTCTGAGCCAGGCCTCAGGATCTGGCACTTGGCTCCCAGAGCCAAGAGGAAAGAGGAGTGTGCATTCCCCACTCCGTTGGCCTGAAGCGTGTCTAAAGAAAGCTCTGCCCCACAGCAGAGCCACACTTACACAGGGGTCTGCAACGGCTATTTTTCCAGCACCCAGCACAAAGTACTGCTATGCTGTGCAGCCCTCAGGGCAGCACAGGAGGGAGGGGCATTGAGAAATCAATCTCCCTCCCATTTTTTTCTGAGTAACAGCTGCAAGGAGTAAATTCAGCACAACTTCCCAGCATAGCTCCTTGGAAATGACAGTTATGCTACCTGTCCCCTACTGCAAGGAGAACCAAAGTCCTGCCTGCTCCGCAGACGTTTTTCGTTCCCAGCAGGAAGGCAGACAGACC
>VZTV01101873.1:0-10897 GCA_013400875.1 Anhinga rufa
GGCGGCGGCGGGGCCGGGGGGACCCCGCCAGCAGCCCTTCCCTCGGGCTGAGGGCGAAAATAGCGTATTTTGGCACAGCGGGGGCTATTTTCGCCGGTTTCGTTTCGAAGGGGCGTTCTCTGCGCGGGTGGTGTCAGCATTGTTTTAAAGAGGTCGATCTTGCGTTATAATTTCGTAACTTAGTTGGCAAAGCTGATGGGTGCTTGCTTACTGCAAGGCGCCATGAGGCTAACTCTAAGGATTTTATATAAACGTCTATTTTCATTAGAGAATCTATAGTAATACCTTCCTTACTTATCATTGCAGCCTACCGTATGCAGTTGAGTAAACGCAAGAATGTATGGCAAGCTGGGAAGTCTCATTACCGCAGTAAACAACACTTATACTTCCATCTTAAGTACGCTTTAACTAATTAATGGTTGCAGAAGTACTGGTAAGTATTGCTGCGTCTAGGTTGCAACTGGGGAAAGAGAACCTGAGGTTCACCTCTTTAAAAGCACGTGAGGTCCTAGGAAGTGCCGAGTAGCTACTGCTCCTGCCAGGTTTAGAAGTCGGGGGTGATCGTTTACACCTGTAAAACGCAGCAACCAAAACTTCTGGAAGTGGTTTCAATGACCTCTCCAGCCCCATAAAATAATAAAATTCTAAAACTGGAACCCGAATTTGGGAAGACCTGTCAGATTGGTATCCGCGCAAATCGGCAATTCTGTCCTTTTATAAGTTTACAGAACCTACACAAATTACTCTTACAAAAAATTTCATGTAGGTTCAATTCTTAAAAACAAGTTCTTGCTCTCTGAACTTTTATAGTACCATTCCTAAACCAAAAATAAAAACCTCCCTTTCCTTGTTCAACTAATTTTAAAAGAAAAAAAAAAAATCCCTCCCGACAACCTAGGAGCCAGAGCAGACGCAGGTTTCTGCAGTTGCAGTCCTGTGTCTTGTGCACCCTTCCTCGTTGTGCTTACATTCGTACTTGTTTTCCCTTCTGCCAAGCTGCCAAACCAGATGGAAAAAACAAAATGCTGTGTCCTACACCTCTGGCACAACTGGTAAGCTTAGCAGAAGGAGAGCGTGAAGGGGATGAGCCAGAAAGGAAAATAATGTTATTGGGACTGCTTACCTGACTGCAGGAGCCAAATATTTATTTTAGCGGTGCCTGGTGAACAAAGCGAGGGAGTGTGAGGTCCCGGAGACCTGCTCGTGTCTCTGTGGTTGGCCCTAAGGCTGGAACACACGGACCCTGCGGTGGTACGAAGCAACAGTTTTACAAGCAGAGACACAGGCTGTGCTTTTCTTTCTAATCGACTGGTGTAATAACTTCTTTCTGGAGCGTTCATTGAAAGGATGAGACAATTAGTCAACTGAGCAACAGGAAAAGGGAGTGGATAATTGCCAGGAACGCGGGCATCAATCAGTAATTGAGGGGAGCGTTTACTTGTAAAAGAATGCTGGGTTGCATGCGGGGTAACTGTTGATCTTCAGTTACAGAGTCTCTTTAATTCCCAACAGATTCAAAGATCACAAACAACTGTCCTGTAGAAACAAGGGGGGAAAAACAATCCTACTTGGCAACGATGAGGTAAGTTGAGAGGGTTTTTAGGCTAAAATAACTTATATTCATATTTTCAAGCATGGTATATGCGCTGTGGAAAAAAATAATGATCAAAACTGTGAAAAAGCATGCAGATAGACCCTTAAAAATGGTAATTGATGGGGCTGTCCTGGATCACTTGATTTGATCTGAAGTCCCTGCTAAAAGCCTAGAAATTACTAATGGAGTAACATGAATAACATGTATAGATGGGTAGCGGTTTAGTAGTAAGCTTAGAATGTTCATCTTGTGTTCAATTCATACTGATCTTGCGAGTAAAGGAGGAAGAGCTTATGTGGATGACACCTTTGAGGTGCAAACTGTGGAACGCAGTGGCTGCTGGATCTGCTGAGATTCCAGTTTATGAATGTCTGGAGAACTGGGAGTGCTCCCTAAGAGGCAGGAACGTCAGGGCTCCCGTTGTAGCTTTTTAAGAGGTGCTGTTTAGTGCCAAAATCAGGAGGGTCCAGAAAGCCCTGCCTTACACTGAGGCTGCTTCCCCAGCCCAAGCAGATATACAAACTATTGACAACACGTCCAGCAAATGAGTGATAAAGATTGTTCCTCCTGTGTATGGTGCCTGAAAAGAAAGAGCGAGCATTCAACTTCCTCCTTTCTGCCAGAGCTCTTGAGGAGGCACCTTCTCTCCCTTCTATTTCCCAGCTAAAGCAGAGCTCCTGCTGAACGCTGAAAATACTGAGTCTCTGTAGGAATTTGCTTTCTAATTTCAGCTGGATGGGTTTCGTGAGGTATATAAACGTTCAGTCAAAAATGCAGTATTGAGCAAATAAGAGGTGATGAACAATCTGGAGTTAAAGAATTATTCTAGATTCATTTTCACAGAACAACGAAATTCGAAGTTAACCAAAAAAAGTGAAAAGCAAGTAGATGTAGAAACTGAGTACCAGAAGCATCTGTCTTGATAGTTGAAAGTACTTGGCCCAAGTCCTAAAATCCTCCTTATTTATTTACTTAAACAAAAGTCTACTTAATATTGTGGGAGTTTTGCTGAAGTAGGAGATAATTATACGTGGGATTGATGACTTCTCCTTTCCTGTTGCTTCTTTTAAAGGCATTTTCACTTCTGTAAGCTTCCAGGAAGAGTTATGGGAATCCGCCTACTACGCTTCACTTCTGTGGTGATCGTTGTCTTGCTTCTGGTGGCAGGTGCTTTAACAGCTTTGCTTCCCACTATCAAAGATGACAAAATGCCTAATTTGAGAAGGGAACCAAAGGCCCAGAGTCAGTCTGCCTTGGATTCATTTACTCTTATTATGCAGACATATAATAGAACCGACTTACTGCTAAAGCTTTTAAATCATTATCAAGCCATCCCCCACCTTCATAAAGTAATTGTTGTGTGGAACAACATTGGTGAGAAGATACCGGAGGAAATGTGGAATTCCTTGGGCCCTCATCCCGTCCCTGTTGTCTTTAAAGTTCAAACTGTAAATCGCATGAGGAACAGACTCCAGAATTTCCCAGAGCTGGAAACAAAAGGTAACCAGCAGTTCATATAGCTACTACTAATACTATTTTCACACTTAAAATCTGAATGCCAAAAGAGAGATGGTTTGAGTTATACGATGTAATAAATCCATGGATCTGTTGGGCCACTTAAGAGAGTGTGGGTAATAGAGAAGAAGCCTAGGTTATGGTATCAGATGTGCACCACCACCACCAGCAGGCTCGAGGCTGTCAGTGAAGAGTAAGGACAAAAAGAGGGATGTCAAATGCATTTCATGGGCTTTTCCAACTGTGTCTGTTATCCATTTCCTTTGTCAGGCAAACATGGGTAGTTCAGCCTCTCTTCCCTTTATAGTGTAAACCGAAATTCATAGTGCATGCGTTGAGTCTCTGCATTAATTTGGACTTAAGTCATCTGGTAAGGACTCGAGTTAATCCATTCATTTTAAGACTAACTTCTCAAGCATGTTCTGTTCTTCAGAGAAACCTCCCTCCCTAGCTGTCTGGCTTTCTATCTCAAATTATGTGTCCTTTTAAAGAATATTTTCCCCAGTCTTTCGGCTGTTCATCTAAATATTCTTCCTAAGCTCTTTCCAGGAGAAGCACAACAATAAGCCCTGTTTGTTCCAAGTGGAAAAAAACCCCATATGTTGCATTACAGACCTGACCTTACTCATGATTAGTACAGGTAATTCTCTTTACTGCCCCCTTCCTAACATGCCTTGCTACTCAAGACCCATGACTTCTAGGAAGACACTAGAAACTTCAACTTCCCAAGTGTTTTATTTACTGTAATAGGATTTATTCTGACTATAAACTTAAAAAGGTTTAATTCATCTGGAGTTCTGGTCTAAGAATATCTTGCCTTTTCCACTTCCTGCTAGTCTTTTGTCTAAAATGTAAGGCAAAGATTCTTCCTTGTGTAGTTAAACATACTGAATGTTGCCTGTGCAGTTTATTAAGCTTGCGTATTTAGAACTTGCAAGTAGTGAGGAGACGGGTAAAATTTTATACTAAGGTTCCTGTATAAATCTCACATGCTAAAGAATGGTATCTCTTTATCTTACTTGTATTTTTACACAAGATTAGTAGAATTTTAAGTTGCTTTGCCAAACACTCCCAAGTTTTCCACCCATGTCTGTCCAGCTGTACTGCAGAGGATCAAAGGTTGCCGAGTTTTGTTGGCAAATAATCTAAAACTTAGGATTGCTTCCAGTCGCCACAAAGCTGCAACCTTGCTTTAGCTTTGAAACCCAAGTATGTTTTCTCAGTCTGCTTTCGAGGAGTTTAATCGTTCAATTCAGCTTAACAGTTATAGAAGTTTCACAGCTAACTTGTCAAATACATTCTGCATTCTGTGCTCGTGTATTTAATGTTTTGATACGTTAAGTCTGTCTTTATTTTTTTTTCCTCCCTTCAGCTGTTCTAATGATGGATGATGATACACTAGTCAGTGCGCATGACCTTGCTTTTGCCTTTTCCGTTTGGCAGGTAATGTTTTGCACCTTGGCAGGCACTATTTATGAGGTACAATTGAGATTAACGGTTTTAATTAGAGTAATACTTTATCATCAAGTTTAACTACCGATTTTCTAGCTATAAAGTTAAATTTTAGAAGTATTGAAGCATTGAATGGTAGAAATTGCAAAAATATTCTTCAATAGTAGCTATACCTGTAATCTGTAACATGCAAATTTTTAACTTTCCTTGTACATAAGCATGGAAGTTGCTGGCTGCTGAATTGATTTAAATGAATAGCAGGCTGCAAACAAAAGCGTGTGCATATTTTCTCTTTAAGAGAAATTGTCTGCAAACTGATTCTGAGTGCCAAATATACAGCTGCAAATTGCAGATAGATGCTTCTTGGCACTACGTGATGTGGAATGAGGTGTATTGTGTCAGTTTTGCAAAACTGTATTTAATTGCAACATGTATGCAGACCAAAGGACCGTATGCCAACGATTTCATTCTTGCCGGCAATAATCTTGTGCTCCCCTCATTACAGAAGAAAAAAAAAAAGGCATAAATCTCTCCTGTGAAAATACTTAACACACATTTCACAGTGTGGGCTTCATTTTGATTCTTTAAATTTTCTTTTTTCTTTCAGCAATTTCCAGAGCATATAGTGGGATTTGTTCCTAGAAAGCACATTTCTACTCCCTCAGGCGTATACAGTTACGGCAGCTTTGAATTGCAGAACCCTGGCTTTGGAAACGGAGATCAGTATTCCATGGTGCTTATTGGTGCAGCGTTTTTTCATAGCGGGTATTTAGAAGACTTTCAAAGACAGCCGGAAGCTGTTTACGCCTTAATAGATGAAACTCAAAATTGTGATGATATTGCCATGAATTTTCTGGTAGCCAAGCACACTGGAAAGCCTTCAGGAGTGTTTGTGAAGCCTGTTGATATAAGAAATTTAGAAAAAGACACTAACAGTGGCTATTCTGGAATGTGGCACCGAGCAGAGCATTTGTTACAGAGATCTTACTGTGTAAATAAACTGGTTAATATTTATGATGGCATGCCTTTAAAATATTCTAACATCATGATTTCTCAGTTTGGTTTTCCTAATTACGCCAATCACAAAAATAAAATGTAAGCCAATGAATTTAAGGGGTAGATGTTAAACAATACTCAGTGAATTGTGCTGAGTCCAAGGAGAGAAGAAGGTGTAATTACTGCGTTGTGGCCATCCTTATTTGTAGCCTCTGAATTTTTTCCATTTGGCTTTTTATTTTTATTTTTGTTTTGTTTTTTCCTTTCTTAATAATTCTCCAAGGTAAGTTTTGAGAAAACTTAAAGAATAGATACTAATGTTTATCTGTGATAAAATCATCTTCTTTCCTTAAAACGTGAAAAGCTGTTACCATTAATTAGGCACGTTCTTCAAAAATGTGTGGACAGAAATGCAATCCCACGCTTCAGTGCTTATGTTCTGATGATTTTTTTAAATATATGTATCTAGTCAGCTGAGGTCTAGGCTTATTTTTTATGTTGAGATGCTTCCTTGCCTTCCCCCTCCTCTCCTCACCTCCCCCTCCCCAGTTCCCAGTGAAACTCTAGAAGGGCCACAGTGAACTGTTGGCCAGGCTTCTAGACTACTGTACAAAACCCCTCTGAAGGATGTATATAAGCTGTTCTGTATGCTGAGGTGTTCTTGAAGCTGCTGTGAAAGCCAGCCAGAAAGGAGTACCTCACCTTCATCTCAGATAGTCCTAAAACCATTGCCTGCAATAGCTTCTGCTGCTGAGATAGTGGAAAATGATCTCTGATGTGGCTTTTTTCCCCTATTATTAATTTGCCTAGAGTTGCTGAAACGCTGCAAGCAGCTGAAAGGTAAAACCTAGCAGTTGGAAATGTAAGAAACTTGAATACATGAAATACGAAGCTTATATAAGCAGCCAGAAGAAATGGATGGGCTATTACTTATTAATACTCTCTTTAGTACTTAGTTTTATTTTGATATTTTGCATGTACATTGTTACAAAAAATGTGCCCAAGAAAATCCTCGCTTTTTAAAAATGTCTTATTTACAATTTCTAATAAGAGCAAGCTGCTCTACATTTATTACAGAGTGTACGTTTTGTAATGCTACAGGTCTACTGGGTTTTTTAAACTACTCTTTCAAATGAATCTTTACTTTTGGGTTCATTTCATCTCTGTCTTTGGTGGCTATGACAACAGAGTTAACAAGTGCAATGAATGCGTAAAAGCATTATAAAGAAGAAAGTATTTTAAGGTACAGTGATGTTTGACAGGGCTGGGCTATTATCAGTCTCTGAATTCCCTGGCTTCATCTACAGCAAGAAAGAGAGCTATTGCTAACAGCTTCTGTTAGATTGGGACTCTGTAGTTCTGGAAACCCGTTAACATAGACAGGACAAACCTCTTCCATTGCAGTTACAGAACTTTTTTATGGTATGGAGGAAAGAACGAAAGACAGTCATTTTCCCGCATCACAGAGAAGAATCAAATCTGGCATCCAAAGCAGGTTTTATTTTGTCTGCATCAGCTTTTAATCGTTTCTTGGTATCAGGTCAAAGGTAGCTATGGGCAATCAATAACAGCGAGCACCTAGTACACAAATAGCATCTGCACAAATGGTGTATAAACTTATTTTTTGTCGTCATCATTTGAACCAAAAGTGGTTGAAAAATGTGCAAGTTCTTCACAGCAGGGCTGATTCTGGGTGTGAGTCTCTGGGTTTCTTTGGGGGAACAGGATTCTTTTGCCTTGTTCTGTCAGTGTTCAGGATTTGGTTTCTGTTCAGTGACGTCTTCCTAGTACTTTTGTGAGATTTAAAGGGCAAAATCTTAAAATGGCAATGTAAAGTCTGCTTAATTTTGTTGTAATAGTGAAAAGTAGCTTTTAATTATTGTGCTGTAGTGATAAGTGGTATTCAAACAGGTCTATGGTCTTTCCAGAAATGCAGCTTTCCTAGTGGTAGTTCACTACATTTCATTTACTTACTGGTCTTCTGTAATTTCTGTTCTGTGCAGTATCAGCTAGAATTGTGAAGACTCACCGATGTCGCTTACCTTACTTCTAAAATGTGAAATGAACTGTCAACTCAGCCACATCTTTGTATTGGGTTCTTTGTTGGGGGGAAGGAGTTGTTTTGGGTTGGTTTTTGGTTTTTTGTTGGTTTTGATTTTTTTGTTGTTTTTCTCTATCAGTGAAAGAATTAATAGAAGAAGCTTTTATTATTCTGGTAAATTTAATTTGTACCATTGTCAAATAAAATACGTAAAACAGAGTTGCAGTGTATTTATTTTCAGACTGTTGACCCAAGTTTTTCAGTGCTAGATGTAAGTAAGCTTACAGTTTGCATACAGCTGAGCAGCACCAAGAATGCGTTTTTTTTAAAAGACATGTACTTGTTGGCACATATGTTCACTTAATTTAGGTAAGACCCACTCGTAAGGAAAGCAAGCCATCAGAAAATACAGCCTTAAGCAGTTAGGCTTAGATAGCAAAGACAATTCAAAAATAAGACTTTGGCTCTAGCCATAATTCATTGTGCCTAGGAACCAAAAGGTTTTGTTAATGTATTTTTTAAAGCCTGGTAACTCTTTATCCCTTGATGGTTATAAAAGTGCCTTAAGATTCTTCAATTAAATATATTACTGAGAATTTTTATTTTTAACAAAATACTATGCATGTGATGATCTCTTCTAAGAGATTATCTAGATGTCATTTGGAAATATTCTGAAGTCTAAACAGATTTATCACCACCTCTCAATGTTCTGTAGAAATTAATGTTTATGCCACACAGGATTTTAAAAATGGTGTCTAAAAGATATATTTGAACAATCCTTGTTGAAAAAAATCAGGATATAGTCTTACAACGATGCAACAGGACTACAAGAAAATCACTTCTTCACCTACAGTTAAAAGAATGCCACAAGATGTCACTGTAGCCTTGATATTCAATATCATCAAATGTTAAAAATAGTAATTGGAATCGATTATAATAACAAATTGTATGAGGTGAAAACATCCTTAAAGCTGGCATTTCACAAGGTGAAATTCATTAGATAATCATACTAAAGCTGTGAGACACAACACAAAACTGAAAAAACATGGAGGTTATTTTATACATACTCTTACAGGAAAGAAGAAAAATATTTTAAGTATTTCTTATGCTTACAAAGGCTCTAGCTAACTGCCAGACATGAGAACTTGCATGCAACCAAAACAATGTTTGCAGCTTTGCCAAAGATGTATGTAAGCGGTATACAAACTACACTTGACAGTGGGGCTTTAGTTTCTAGTTGTGTTTGCCTCCTAGATTCACCAGCCTAGCTAGATGGATTTACGAATAACAGGCTTTAACACAAACTGTGTACCTAGGGATCCTAGACACTGGATAGCTAGCCTGTTAAAATGCTCCATCTTCGCTTCCGTTGCCCAAGATACCTTAGTTAAAGCTAATTTGAGTATGCTCATGCAAACTCCCTTCAAGTAGACTACAGCACAGGCTCAGAAATGTAGGTTACATTGAACTGTAGGGAAAGTTTGAGTAGAAAAAGTGTTAAAAAACTATGGTTCTGGAGAAAATATGTTCATTTTTCTGATGCAGGATATATTACCCCCTAGAAAATTGCCTGTAAGTAAAAAATTTAAATTAGTGTTAAATACAAGTGAAAATCATATAGAACAATACGGGAAAATATAAACACATTGATTTCCATGAAAAGCAAGTACCCGCCAACAACCTTTATTTAATTTGCTGTTACAGAAGACTACGATCTCAGGCTTGCAAGCATCTTGTATGAAATAGTACTTACTGCTGAGAATGAGGTTCCTTACCTAAGTTCACAGGAGCAGGCCCAAAGAAAGTCACATTTAGGAATATTAGTTCTGGAGCTCTAAAAAAAAAAAAAAAGGAAAAAGGGAATGTAAGAACACAGGTACAAATTATTAGAACCAATACCAAAAATAAATAAGCAACCGCAAAACAATTGCACTAGAGAAGTATTTTCTGTAGTACTTCAGCATATTCGTAAGGCCTTAAAGATTACCCAGTGCTTCCGACACTAGATTAAAAACTGTAAAAAAAGTCAAAAGTGTTTCACACTCATTTTTTAGTCACATCTGCAGACACACTCAAATTAATTATATGAGCTGGTAGTTACAGTACGTTATTTATAGCGTTAGGAAAACATGGTGGTAATAATGTGGACCTCAGGGCTGCATATTGCTTTGTATTAGTGTCTTTTTAAGGTGTTTCAGGGGTGGTTTTTTTTTGTTTTGGGCAAGAACAGCATCCTTTTTTTTCCTCCTCAAGGTACATCTCCTTTGCAACCTTTTGCTTGTGTAGTTGTAAAAATGAAATGGACCATCTGCGCTGTTTGGCACTTACTAATGCTTTCTAAAGGGGAGGGTGGTAGAAGAAGGGCATTTTTAAGACTCAATGCTTTTGTTTCTTTAGCAGAAAGTTAATTGCAGACTACAAGCTCATTCGGCTTTTGCAAACGAACCACCAGAAGGTCAAATCTTTCAATTTATAAAACATTAAGCTACAAGTAATTTTGTGTAGCTTTACGACAGCCTTAGAAGCACACATGAAACTCCCCGCTGCTGGATGACTTCTCAGGATGAGAGAGAGCCCACAGCTCGAACCAGGGCCTCCGGAGAGCTTCATCCCACAGGCGAGGAGGTCCTCCCTCTCCGCTCGCAGGCGGCATGTCGCTCCCCCGCGGTTCCCCCCAGCAGACGCCGATGCCCGACGACCCCCCGTCTGGGGGACTGTCCCCCCTGAGGGAGAGAGGAAGGAAGAGAGGAAGGGAAGGAGGGAGAGGCCCTGCAGGTGACAGAAACCCGGTCGGGCGGGAAAACACTCGCCCGCCTGTGCCCGCTGGGCGGGGGGAGGCACCACAGCTGAGGAGAGCCCCTCTCTTCATTCGCTCATTGGCTGGACGCGTACGAGGGCAGCTTTTGATTGGTGGGTCGGTTTGTCAATCAGGCTAAACGGGGGGGTGCAGAGCCAACTGGGCCCGGCCCCACGCAAGTAAGCGTCCCAGGTAGGGGAGAGCGAGGGAGCGCGGCCGGCGCGGCGCTTCCCCGCTCCCCTGAGGCGGGCTCGCTCACCCCCGCCCTGGGCTGGGTCTGCGCCGCTGAGGTACTAGCTGCGGCTCTGGTCCGCCTCCCGCCGCCTCAGCCCCTGCGAGCTGTGCCTCAAGACGCCCTCTTCCACACCTCCCCGCCCCGCCTCCGTGGGGCGCTCTGCCCTCGGGCGAGTGGAGAAAGCAGCGCCGCGGGGCGCGGAGAGAGCCGCGCGGCCGCGGGAGGCGGCCGTGAGCGCCGGGCTGAGGCGCGGGGCCGGGCGGCGGG
>VZTV01101878.1:178-21809 GCA_013400875.1 Anhinga rufa
TTGTTACTGATTTCAACAGGAACTGAAGCAGGGCTGGTGATGGTTTTGTTGAGTCTTTATAAATTGGTGTTAAAGGAAAGCTGCCATGCTCGGTTAGCTCCTGAAAAGGAAGGGGAAAAGAACTTTGCTACCTTTCAGAAAAGAAATCTGCACTCTGAAAAAATAAACAGCTGGAGCCTTTCAAAACTTATCAAGCAAGACAAAAATGTAACTATTAAAGTTGTCTTATGTCATTTTAATTAAAAGAAGCAATTTGATCCATTTCAGAAGCTCCGTGTTTTAAGATGATGACTCCTAAGTTCTCATGTTTCTCAAGGAGGTCTAAGAAAAGGATGTAACAGTATTTTATTGCAGACTTGTAAACTTGCTGAGTCAGATGAGTAATGTTTGCTTATATACCCAGAAAATATTAATGAAACATTTATATCATGTTTGGGGTTCTTCCTTCCTTGGCTAAGCCTTCCTAGTTGCTAAGCCTTTGCTTTTGGCGGAAGGAGGAGGTGGAGGGAGGAGGAAGGGAAAGAATGGCACCTTTGAACTTACCAGTTAAATCCATACCGCTTCAGAGATCAGTTTCCTTTTACATGGTCAATTTACAGTGCACTAGACCAAAAGCATGAGCTGTCAGGCTCCTGCGGTGATAAACCTGGATCTAATCCTGCTCCTACTGACATCAGTGGCAAACCTTGTGTTGCTTCCAGTGGGAGCAGGACTTACACACCATGCTCGTTGATTCAGCCAGCCTTACCTGGCTGAGCTCACTCTGATGTGAGTGATGACAGAAAGGTTTAATACTTAATCCTGCTTCAGCTCACAGGGAATTTAAAAAGTGTAGCAATTAAAATTATCTGAAACCCACAATATAAAGTGATTTCACATGATTTAATAACTCAGAAGTAACTGCAAACTGACCTTTGCTACAGAAACCCTGACTTACGGCTTCTTTTAAATTGGGGCATTGCTCTTTGTTTTGCAGAGCACTGAGATTGCGAAGATTAAAATGTTCCACGAGTGCTGAGTATTAAGATAAATTACACAGAGAAAGATTTAATTTATATTTTTTTTCTAAATGTTTATAAACATTTGAGAAGAAATGCTTACATTTTCAGAAAAACAGTAGTAGCATATACTTTACCACTTCATTTTCGAAGTGTCAAACACCAGTTTGAAAGAGGGCACAAATGAATGTTCACAATTTGAAGAGAGCTTCATTTTATTGAAGATAAGTAATAATTGAATGAAGTGGCTCATATTGACAGCATCATGCTGGCATATATCTTTTCAGAGACAAATGTACATTATAGAGGAAGTGTCCCCACATGTCAATGTCTTATAAAATGTGTTACATTTACTGAAATAATGGTGCAAGGAAAAAAATCATTGTTATAAATGATGGTAGGCACTTTTTACTGAAATACTGGTAGTTTTACATTCTTGACATGAATAATTGGATGTGTCATATGTGAAGCTACCTAGAAATAAAATAGAGGTCATAAAATGTAAAGACATGATAGGATGCATTTATAACAGCATAAAACAAACTGGCATTTTAATGTCTTAAGCCAGCCCGTTTGCTATACTTGCCCATTGATCTTGGCTAGGAAAGTTCTATGCCTAATTTAAACACATTTTCGAGATAAAGCCATATAATGGGAAAGTGATAGGATTTGTTTTCGTTGGAAGTATTCTCCTTTTAACTGTTACAATTATATCACTGGTTGTTGTGTGACCTTACAAATCTTGCTCAGAAATATTGTGTCCACCTTCATGGCAGGTGACTTTCCGGTGTAATTTACCTTGACATCTTACCTGCTGATGATTGCAGGTTACATAGAAGAACGTTATTCAATAGACATGAGAAAGGGTTTAGTTCAGTGTTCGTTCCGTGGGATGACTTGAGAGAGTAGTTGTTGGGAAAGATAGTACAGTTTGAGAGTGGTTGTGCATTTAATGTATTCCTTTGGAAAGCATGTAAAAAGATGGTTGATAGAGGCATTGACTCAAAAGTGCATGCTTAAAATCTCATTAATTTCAATCGTCTGTATAGGTGCTTTTAATTACCGTGCTTGAAATGAGATTTAACATGGCACAGCAATAAAATAAGTAGCTAAGACTACCTAACTAATCATTGAAATGGTGTCACCCCCCCACCCCCCAATTTTTCCAACTGGAGCTGAACATAGAAACCACATGCTTTAAAAAAAAAACCAAAAAATTAAGAAAGGGGGCAGAGCTTGTTCTGTTTTTATAGGATTGCTAGTAAGCACGTGTTCTGTGGGTTTTTGAAAAACACTTAAATAGCAATAGAATTGGCAACATGTAATCTCACTTGTCGCTCTGGTTTGCTGTGTGTCTTTGGAAATGAGTACTGAGCTGGCGTGGAGCACTGTGGGCTGTCCAATGCTTTGTGCCCTGTATAGCCTTTAGCAATAAATATGTACCAGGCAATTGTAAAATGTTCCCATCAGGGTGTGCCGGCTTGTTGTCCTTGCTGAGTTTTAACTCCATCTGTGCAAAAGGAAAAGTATACAGGATCAGAGAATTCTACCCACTATCTGTGTTTTCTTTTCAATCATTGTACAGTTGATGAAATATCTAGCTGGTGCGTTATTTGGCTGCTATTGTACGTTAGTATAGAGGTGGCAGCCTGTTAATATTCAGCAAAGTCTTATGTAAGTGGAAATGTTTCATATCTCCTGTTTTTAATGCAGTTTTACTGAAAGCCCTTTTGAATTTGAATGAACCATTCTGGAAAGCGATTCTCAGAAGAGAAGTTTCTCAAAATTGAGCAAGTAGAATTTTCCCATCGTTGCTGAGCTAGTGATATTGATAATGGTATGATTAATTTAAATGCAAACATTCGTGGTATAGGTGTGCTCCTTGTAACAGTTTGTCCATGTTTGTTTGAACCTGTTAAGAAAAATCGAAACCTGGTGAGATAGAATAAAGGCTGATTTATTGATGGACGCCATTACCTTACCTGGATTTAGCGGGAGGGAAATTGACTTTATACAGAAAAAGAGAACACTGAGGATAATTAGTCATGAGTCAAGAAAATGTGTTAACTGATGTTTTACGTTGAAAAAGTAGTAATTACACAGGTAAAGGACGAGGGTTAGAATCGGTGTCTGAGATGAGGTTCAGAATGCAATCTGCAAAATACTGAACTACTACCATGGTATTTCTACCATGGCATAATTTATTCAGAACCTCTTTCTCTGTCTCTGGATGTAAGGAACAAGAGTACTGCAAATGCCCAACCTAGTATTCATAGATGATTCCCTCTCTCTTCTGAACTAAAACGTTCAGAGATGGTGAAGCTTATAGCCATGAGGCTGTGTTCATAATGAGAAAAAAAAGTTAGGTAATGAATGTTGCTACAGACTTATTATAATGTAGATAAACTTGAACCACTGGATAAAAATATGAGCTCCGATGGAAAACAGGGTGATGCTCTACTCTTCCTATCAACTTCTTTTTTGTGGAAAAAGAACATCTAAATAAAATGTTCCCTTTTCTGACCAAAAGATAGCATGTATACAAGACAGTCTTACTGAAATTATATCTCAGCTGGAAGGAAAGATGAGTTTATTTAATGTAGCAGTTGGAGGTTCTTAGAAATATCAGTCAGTCAGTTACCAGAGTGGTAAATTAAATCTTGAGAGCCTGAGCTCACTCATCAGTACGCAATGATATGGAAGTGGCAAGGAGAGAGACAGACAACTGCATCAGGTCTGGGTGTTTATGTTCTTGATGGAAAAATACAAATCATTTCCTTCCCTTCTGCTGCTGTCATGGTCCATCACTTTAGTCCATTTTCACCTTGCTAAGGGATTCTGAATGGGCCTTCCTGCTTTGGCACCTAATTAATCTCTCACAAGCCTGTTCTTGCAGCCTGTCTGCCTGGGATGGTCCATATCTTATGTCAGTGGCTCACAAACAAAATATTCTTTTTTCCTTTACTTTCCTTACTTTTCCTATGTTCTTTCACCCCAAGCCCCTTCAAGCAGGTTGAAGATGATGTTCTCCCCCTGCCTTTGAAAGGGACATAGATACATCCTGTTATTACAGGAAATTATCATAGAATCATAGAACCATAGAATCACAGAATGTTGGGTTGGAAGGGACCAACAACAACAATAACAACAACAAGGGACCTTTGTCCCTTTGTCGGGTTGGAAGGGGCCTTTAGAGCCCATCTAGCCCAGCCCCCCTGCAGTGAGCAGGGACATCCCCAACTAGCCCAGGTTGCTCAGAGCCCCGTCCAGCCTGACCTTGAGTGTCTCCAGGGATGGGGCATCGACCACCTCTCTGGGCAGCCTGGGCCAGGGTCTCACCACCCTCAGTGTAAAAGATTTCTTCCTTATATCCAGTCTGAACCCACCCTCCTTTAGTTTAAACCGTTACCCCTTGTCCTGTCACAACAGCCCTTGCTAAAGAGATCGTCCCCATCTTTCCTACAGTCCCCCTTTAAGCACTGGAAGGCCACAATAAGGTCTCCCCGCAGCCTTCTCTTCTCCAGGCTGAACACCCCCAGCTCTCTCAGCCTGTCTCCACAGCAGAGGTGCTCCAGCCCCTGATCACCTCCGTGGCCTCCTCTGGCCCCGCTCCAGCAGGTCCATGTCCTGTCTGTGCTGGGGGCTCCAGAGCTGGACGCAGCGCTGCAGGGGGGTCTCACCCGAGCGGGGCAGAGGGGCAGAATCCCCTCCCTCGCCCTGCTGCCCACGCTGCTGGGGATGCAGCCCAGGGCACGGCTGGCTGTCTGGGCTGCCAGCGCACATTGCTGGCTCATGCCCAGCTTTTCGCTCACCAGCACCCCCAAGTCCTTCTCCGCAGGGCTGCTCTCCATCCCTTCAGCCTTCTTCTAGTGGAACACTGTCATACTGTGGGATGTAAAGTTGCCTGTTTTCAAAACTAATAAGTGCCCACAAAAATACACAGCAGCAGGGTTTTGCTTGTCCGAATCTATTCAGCAACTGGAAGTCCTTATAGTGTAACTGGCAAGCAGGAAATCATTGGTCACTTTTAAAAAATGGTACACCTATACGCAAATAAAAGTATATGATCTGAGATGGGAAAGGCATATTCTGTGGTGTAAAGCATTACTATGAGACTGTGAAACAATACAAAATTACTTTATTGACGTTATTTTATTGTTGTATATCAAGTGATCGTGAATATCAGATATCTTGTGCGCCGACCTCTGACAGCCACAATACTTTGTAACTAGTTTAAAATGAGTCCTTGTGATAAAATAACACATGTGGTCTATATAACAGATAATACTGAATAGTATTATGTATTATCTAGAAAAGAAAAACATACATTCTCTAAAGTGATACCAGTCGAATCTAATAATCCTTCAAAATATATTTCCTGGACAATACTTAGAAACAACTTATCTCCCTTCTGCTATCCCTCCTGTGGGGACACGCCTGGTGTTCAGCTCAGCGCAGCATATGCATTTCAGTCTGGGAAACGGAAAGGCAACAAAATAGGTCTGAAGTCACTTTGTTAGATCAGTGATCGGGGCAGTGTCCATCAAAACCCTTTAGCTCTACTGGTTTGTATCTGCAGATACTGATCTCTGTGCTGTTGATACAAAACCTCCAAGAGCTCTGAGACTCTTCTGGTGACATACAGGCAGGAAGAAAAGAAAAAAAAAATTACATCTTTAATTACCCCTGCTGACAGCTTCCTTAATAAATATTCTCCGTTAAGAGCCACCCAGTCATCTAATTTGCAAGCCCCAATGATATATTCAGCAGCCAGCTCAGGGAAGGTGTGTTTCTACTGTCAGAATCACATGAACAAGGAATAAAATTCTGAGGTCTCACTGAAAGCTGTGATAATTTATGATGAGTTGTTAGCTTTTATTTTTTTTCATACTATTTTTGATTTAGCTGAAGAAAGAGGACAGAACCGGTACTGACTTTACACTGATTACATTTGTCCATAGTTGCTCACCCACCTGCGTGTTTTCACAGGATATAACAATACAAACATTGCAAATTAATGAAGTTTCATGTATAGCTGAAGAAAGCATAGACTGAAACCCATATCAGCATAGGCAACTCTTGTATAAAGCCATAATGAGCGGAGAATGCCGGTTCATTTCAATTGTCTCTCTTCTTGACATGCTTGTGTAGGAGAAAAGTCTCTGCCATTCTGTTCCGTTTGAATAATTCCAGAGTTGTTTGTTACCTCTGTGTTGTCCTGGTGAGGCATCCTTGGGCTCTTCTCCTGCACTCCAGGTTAAGGAACATTCTTCTCTGGTGTGCATGCAGAAAACAAAACAGAAGCCAAAAAGCTTTTATAAGGTCGTAGCTATATAACCAACTTCAGGCTTTTTTGCGAGAGGATTGATGCTCTACAGCGGTGTCATGGTGTTTGTGTCTCTATTCTTTACAATGGGAAAAGCTTCCCATCTTAGATCTGTATCCCAGATTCCCGTCTGTATCAGATTCATACCCTGAACTGAGGAGGATCAATAGTGGTGTTTCAGAAATTAACTCGTTAAAAGGTAAGAAAATAAAACAAAACAAAAACATAAGAAAGCAAAACAAGAACCTGTAGGGTATTACTTCATGGCTGATCAGCTGGCAGAAGGTGGGATAGTTGGAAGTCTTCAGCCTTGAAAGAACTTCCAGAACGATGTCACAGTAATTCCACCTGAGCCATGGTCAGTTCATGGTAAAGACCTCGATGCTTGGGATTCACCTCTGTTTCCTCACATCTGCTCTAAGAACTTACAGCTTCTGATGGCTACTGGTGGGGCTCATCCATAGTAAGAGACCTCTTCTTCAGGGAGAAGGCCTCTTGGGTGTCCACAATGACAAGACTTTACCCTCAGTGAAGAACTCCCAGACACCACGTAGTTTCTAGAAGTCTTTCTGCAGACCTTGAGAAGAAAGTCAGGCTGCCAGCACTCTCTGGCTTTCTTCAAGGTGCAGGTTGGCATGGTGCTATAGATTTCTTAGGCACTTTGTAAGCAAGAAGGAATAAGACATGTTTAAAAAGGAAATGGTGCTGTCCCTATCCTACCTTTTCATCCATGTTTCTTTTAAATTCTACATCAACAAGGCTTTTGAGGATGCACCCAGGAAACATAAAGTGGTGCTTTCTTTGTGGCTCCTTGCAATTCAGTCTTTTAAAACCTGCTTCTGCATTTCTTTTTACCTTCCCACTATAGCCTTCATTACTGGGAAGCAAACACTAACTGGTTTGGGGTTTTTATTTTCTCTGTGGTGTAGTGCTTGGATGATGAATAGCTGTCAATGTTAATTTCTTCTAAAGAGTAGCTAGGAAAGGTACATAAAATGCGCTACTAATTGACCTAAACTCATCTCTTGTTCTTATTATCCTGAATGGCAAGTGCTGTATTTCTGTTGTTTTCTTTTGCAGTGCGAGATGCAGATACACGATGTGTGGCCATGAAGATTCAGTCAATAGCATTGAGTTTCTTCCGTTCTCCAACACTGTTCTCACTAGCTCTGCTGACAAGACTTTATCTCTCTGGGATGCCAGAACGGTAAGCAGTTTTTTTTCTTGGTCTTTCTTGAATTCAAGGAAAGTGATGGCATGTATGGTGTGAGAAAAATGAAAGCCAGTGCAAAATCAAAATAGAAAGTTAGGGTGATGTGGCAATAGAATGTTCACTAACACAGCTATTATCTTCTGACCAAAAATATCACCATAACATTTCCTTGACATCTGAAATGGCTGAGTCCTCGCAATGCAAAAAATGGACATGCGCCGAGATCACTGAATGAACAGGTAGTCTTAATTAGGTGGTGCTGGTTTTAGAAACTGATGGTTGGGGTCTGGAAGACTGCATTGCTGCACGCTGTGCTGTATCAGTTCAATAGACAGGGCAGCTGAAGGTAGTTTTGTCGGCTTTCTTTTGTAAGTGCTGGCATGTGCTTTAAGTTACGTACACAGGAAATGGGGGAAAATGCCATAGGAGAGACAGAAGCTGCATCGAAGTCTAATATATTTATTCTTCCTCTGGAAGGGACCTGCCCCTAGAACTCACTGCTGATTTCTCATGGAATATGCACTATTTTCTCCATAATATATCACTGTAGGTAGTGGCAGAAACTCTGCATCTCTTCCTTTATTCTTCTCTGCCTTCATCCTTTGGTGTAGGTATAAATGGATTTAGTATGTTGGAGAGCGTATTTGCTCCTGCTGCTTTGCAGACCAAATATGTAAATCCTGTTCAAGCAGAATCTGAGAATGAGGCAAGAGGAATTTTTTCTCTTTCATCACAAAATTCAATAATTATTGCTGCTGTTGTGGTATTTCTTATAGAGCAACTCTTGAATTTCTCAAGTTGCTACCTCAGTTGGTATTATGGTCACTTTGCATTTCTCAAACAGTGTGAGGATACAAGTTCCCAGCCCAGAACAGAGGAGGTTGTATTCATGGAAGGGATTTGAGAGGAAGGAGACAAAGAGCTGTTGCTCTGTATTAGTAGGTATTGTCATCACAGCTCTACAAACATAGGATTAGAAAAACTGACATGAAAATGTCGGTGGAATATTTGAGATGCTCGTTAGGCAATTCCCATTTACGGCTCATAGAAACAGACGGAATAGAAGGTCATTTAATAATAATCTGGGGCATAAAGCACAACAAGTTAAAATGAAGCCAGTCAGGACTCGTTATTCTTAAATGCATTGGTTTGTAAGAATATTTTATATCCAAATATGAATAATTCAAAAAGAGAAAAAAATATTGACATACAAACAAAAGTGAAAAACTCAGTGGAAAAATAGATTTCTGCAAGGAACTTTATCCTGCAAGTGTCTCAGTAATCTCCTGTTCAGAGCAAATTAACAGAATTATAAAAGAGTTTTTCTTTGATAAACTTACGAAAAAAGCCTGCTCAATTTTCATTCACCAGCACTGTTTTTCAGCTTTGGGTAATTTTGCTAAGGTACCAAAGATCTTTTGTGAAAAGCAAACATTGTATATGGCATTTTGTTGTGTATTTATTCTGTTGAATTGTTTCCTTCTTCAGTGGGAAATCTTGCAGATTCCAGATATGTGCCCACATTGACTCATCACTTTAAGTGGTGAAATCACCGTGAAGATGCTATCTCCCTCTAAATACTGAATGATATTAACTGTTCCCTCCAGAAAGAAGATGAATTATTTTCTCCCATTAATTTGGAACAGAATATTTTCTCACCTCTGTGAGATCAATTAGCATTAAGGAGTACATTTAAGATAATTTTAATGAAACATGGAAATCATACTCCGGTTTGTTTTCTCATAAATTAGATTCATATTATTAATCACATCTTGCTCTTCAATCATTAACTTTAGTCTGCTCTTTATTATTAAAGATAATGGATGCAGAGAACTGTAAGTCAAAGCGGTGCAAGTTGAATGGGCAATGAGCTCTGGATCTGGGGCAGAATGGAACATAAATCTTTGTAGCTACTAAGCTGAAGCTATAATGAAGCCTTCAGACTTTCGAAACACTTGACTTTTTTCTTTCTTCTTTTTTTTTCTGGATAACATAGGGTCGGATCTAGTGGTTCAGAAAAATCTACAGTGCATTGACTGTGATTTTAAAACTAAGATATATGTTGCCTATAGGGAATTGAGAACACAGAAGGATGAATAGTATTTAGATGCTTATGGCTCTTGCCAAACATTCTGGGAGTAAATACGGAGTTGGTGTTGGATTTGGATGGGAACCATCCTCATCCAGTGCCAGACTCCCAGTAGATAAGATGTATGAGGCTGAGGCTGCAATTCATTGGTAGGAATTTCTTGCCAGTAAAGCTGATGGCTCTCGTGCCAAGATAAGCTGCAGAATTTATTTCTCTTTATACCAGTTTCATAGAAAGACAAGCATATTCTGGCTTTTCACCAGAATATTTTCTCACTGACACATCAGAGTGAGCATCTCTACTCATGAATTGCAAAGCGTGTCCAATGATAAATGTGAGAGGTGCAAAAGAACATGAGACCCCAAGAGTGCAAGTTCACCTGCCTGAGTTAATTCTTCTCATGGTAAGTGGTCTGCCACTCATCTGCATCTCCCACGTTCTGATGAATAATTTCTTGGGGCTGGTCAGATTTTTCTGAATCTTTGCTCTTTCTCAGGCAGATAAAATGCCAAATATTTATACACTTAAATAATTAAATAGAGGAAAAAAGGGTACTCACATTTTTCATTCTACATGTTTGAAACTTATTGATTTAGTAACTATCTCATCTGCTTTCTGATTTTTGAAATGTCAGGTTCTGTAACTGGATATTTCATTTTTTAAAAATTTGTGCAGCGACTGTCGTTTAGAAGTCAGCGTTCAGTAATAACGCCCTAAGGAACGTGTCCGACAAGTGTGTACTTAACTGGACAGTCCCATTCACATCACTGATACTATTCTTGTGAATAAGGTTCAGCACATGCACAGCTCTGTAAAAAAGTTAGATTCATACAATGCGCTGGTTTTCTATTTGATTTTGTGAAATGCTAAGCATTTGAGTTGTTGTTTGATAATCATTGTCCATTTTGGTCTCTACTGATCACTGATATTCAAGTGCTTATAGTTTAATTTTTTAATTATCCAGGATATATTCCTGACTTTGTGCAACGTTGCCTAGTGACTCTGCATTCCTTTTGCAGGAGACTGCTAGCATGTAACACAAATGAAAGGATCCCATTCCCACCCCGCTATCAAACTAATATCGCTGACATCCAGACAAGAAAGCATTAAGCATATCAGCTTTTTACTCTTTGGGTCAAAGATGACTTAAATAGGGGTAAGACAGAGCAGAGGAACACTGACCAGATGCAAGTTCTAGCTCTGTGCATCAAATTTTATCCTTGACAGTAATCTGTGGGCTGAACAGCGCAATCAAAAGCTAGAAGCTCAGAGGTTGTGTGGTCTTTGATAAATAATGCAGGCACCTCGGCATATACAGGCATCTCAAATATAAATACAGTCATCCCAGAGGAAAAAGGAAAAAACAAAAAACAGAATGAGATTGTCCAAAATCCTGCCTTAACAGCAGCAAATAGCTCCCAGTAATGATAGCCCATTCTCACCGAGCCAGAACGTGGCTGTGGCCATCCTACTCCTCAAAGACTGCTGCGAAGTTTCCCCCGGGCCCCAAAGCGAGGGAGGGGGAGTAGGAATCCAGGCAGAGCTCCATTTCAGGCTTATGCAGGGGTATCTCTTCATGGATGTGAAGAAATTGGTTCTCTCTTAGCCACTGGAAATGGTTCATGAGTGTGGTACAGCCACACTTTATATAGTAGGGCAGGCTGTGCTTTTAGGACCACATTACGCTCAGAGAAAGACATTAGGAAGAAGTAGTCAGTGAAAAGAGTGAGTGGCAGCTGGGTGTTCATTAAGGGCAGGGTTTTTTTTCTTTAAATGTGGCATTGGATATAAAAGGGTCTTATGTACAGCCCCTTTTAAAGCATTATTTCCTAATAAATTGAGGCTTCTGTACTCGTGTTGTCTGCTTATCATTTTCTGTTAATGGCTTCTGAATGTTGGCCAAGTTTGATAGAGTTTAAGTTTCCCTGCAGTTCGGTCTCTGGGCAAGAGCAGGGAAAGCCAGATGAATGCCCCATCTGGTCGGAGAAGTGGCAGCGGGTGCTCAGCCCTGCTATCAGGCACTGCCGTTCCTGTGGTCCCCAGCAACCCCACCACCCTTGTTCTACAGCGTGGTTACAGGTGGTGGTGGTAAGATGCTGCCTGGGACTTTTCTTCCTTGGCTTTTCATGATCTGCTCCACAGACTTTTAGATCCTGAAATGCTCTGTCTGCGAGTTCAAAGAAATAGCAGAGTAAATCCCCAAGAAGTTCGGGCGGTGTGATTTGCATTTTTGCAGTCTTGTGGAAGGCATCCAATTTAAGGCGTACAGATCATTTAAGGACAGTGGCTATTTAAAAGGGCTTTTCACACTGTCCTACCGGGGAATAAATACTTACGTACAGCAGTTTTTGAGCTCTCTGCTAAGGTTGCCAGCTGTGGTGTGGCATTTTAATGATGAGGGCTTAGCTGCTTATGTGTTTCATATGCATGTAGAATAATTACAATGATGCTGATCTAAGCTCCAGTCTTGCCATTTTCTCCTTCACAATACAGCCCATCTTCCCCCACCGCGTGATGTCTGTGGCACGGGACGGCCCTGCTGTGGCTCCTGTTGCAAATGGATTGTGCCTGAAAGCTAGTTATCTTTTCCTTTATTAAACTTGTGGAATTGTTCCAAACTGGTAATTTCCTTAGCTAAGCTTTTTCCTTTCTTCCAATGAAACGATGTTTTAGACCACTTACTCTTCAGTGTTGATTTTGTCAGAATGTAGTCATTTTCAAATTAGTAATTCCCTGAAATAACCGGTTCTGTTTTTGTTTCTTCCACTGAAATACAAATTATCTTTTAGACTACTTGTTTGTCAATATAGATTTTGTCAGAACTTTTTTGTCAGTAGTTTTAAAGTATGTGGGAACAGGGAGATCTTTGTAGGTATGCTGCCTATCTGGTGGGGGCTTTTATGCCTGTGTTCATTTGGAGTGGGCATTCACGAGGCAAATTCAGGAAAAATGTCAAAAGTATTTAAGGATCAGGTGTATGAGACAGGCATAGAGCAGCCGAAGGGAGTTATTTTGATAGCCCATCTGGCCATCTTCACATTTTTTGGCCAAGTCCAGTTGATTTATCCCCAAGTAAGCACCTTAGACACAAAATTATCAGTCAGAATATTCTCAGGGTATTGGATTTGTCAGTTTTATGTGAACTCCTTTGAACTCCTGAGGAATTCAAGAGCTGAGTGGATAGACAGGATGGGTCGTTTAAAAAAAAAATCTTTGACAGGCAGTTTATGGTTCAGGTCAATCCTCTTCAAAAGGAGGTCAAAGATTGAAGTTGTCAGTACGGGAGATGAAGAGCTCTTCCATGCAAACTTCAAATCTCTTAGTGTAATTGAATTAATTTGCTGTAAAGCACATGCAAGGATAAGTCCAGTTCCTGGCATGAACTGTAAGAAATTTTGTGTTCCTGATTCTGTTCTACGTGTTTGTAAATAATGGGTTCATATTTTAAAACTCCCTGTCTTAATATGAAAGGGAATTTATGTGTCACAATAAAATACAAAATCAAGAACAAATAGCTATGAATACAGATTATGTTTTCTCCAAGAAGTAATATCATGAAAGACAAAAGCAAAACTTGAAGAGGCTTATGTTAAATCTGTTTGGGCGCTTTCCTAGAGACCTAGTGCCAATTTTTTCAAAACCAAAAATATGGCTGGGGAAAAAATACCTTAATTGCCTTTTAATCTTGAAAAATAACTGAAAAAAAGCTTGATATGCTCGCTGTAATTTTTAAAAATGCTACATTCTGACTTTTCTCCAAAACAACTTCTGTGGAAAAAGGCAGATTAAAATATTTCCAATAATGAGCATATAACTCTGTGATTTGGATCAGTTGACCCAAATGCAAGCAAGAAAGTGTCCTACGTTGATGTTTTACTGCGGATTTTGGGTTGGATTTGTTTTTTTTCTTCCTTCAAAGCAGGAAAAGCATTACTCTTCAAACTGTAGTTGGCTGTTCTCCCAAGAATAACCCTCAGACTAGAACTATGACAGGTCCTTCGTCTGGCCTGCCACGACTGACTTGCCCCTCCTTTTTCCTGCCTTCCTGACTTTGCTCCCAAATCAAACCATTAAACCCCAAGTTTAACAAACTGTATAATCAGTTGATCTCATGGGCTTTCTTCCCTGTTAAACTAGGTTTAAATTAGACTCTAAACATTTTAGATCAGTTACCTTGTTCTGCAAAGCTCCAGGTGAATTAGTGGCTCTGAAGAGGTTATAATTATTGTTTTATTAAGCTGTTCCTGTCCATTGATGCGCCTGGGCCTGTCCACTGGATGTCAGAGCCCTTTTGCCAGCGGGAAGGCAGCCCCTTTTAACCCGTCTTCCTCTGCCTTGTCTCCACAATGCAGAAAAGCTACATTCTTACATCATTTCAAGGAGTCTTCGAGAAGACAAGACAGTTCTGTATGTTAAACCTTAATATCCTGCTTGACTCCTAATTCATGTGAATGTATAAATGGCTTTATCTTGCCAGGGATGTAGTTATTTAGTTAAAGTAACAACTTTTCATCATGGTGTTCACAGTCATTTAAGCTGCTACGAGAGAGTATCGGGGTCGCCTGCAGCCTGTTGCTTCTGTCGCTGTACAGTTCTGGTTTCCCCAGGGACTCTGCCTAAGTTTCCTCCTGCAGCTAGAGGTGCCACTGCACCCTGCGGGCAAGGCTCCTTGCAGTGCAGCCTGGCCTGGTTTTCACTTGCTGTGTATCTTTGAGCGAGTCTTGGCGCCTTTCCCATGGTCAGAGCAGTCCTCTGATCCTTCCCTGGCAAGCTGTAGGTGTACCTGCCTTTGAATTCCTGTTTGCTGCCAAGCTCACAAGCCTCCCAGCACGTCTGATTGCCTGCCTCCCTCCCTCCTAGCAGGTCACGGCAGCCACCCTTCCCCTCTGCAAGCTTTTGTGCCTTTCACCAAAGCTCCTGTTCTGTTCAAAGCTCTCTTTCATCCATGTGCCGTGGTTCCCTGGCGTTCCCCAGGACGGTCCCCCTAGTCTAACGATGGGTGATGGGGAGGTGCTTTTGGCCGTGCGTGCGTGTCTCAGTGCACTAGGTTCTATTCACACATGCCTTACCAGCCAGGGGGTTGCTTCTGGGCAGGGCATTTTGGGGTGATGTAGTCATGTGAAACGCATGCCTATAATTACAGGAGAGGGACATCCATACTCCAGGCAGCGGGCCATGCAATGCACGGCTCCACTGACAGCTCCCTGTGATGTAGCCCTGGCGCTGATGCGTTGTAAACTTGCGAGGGCAGGCAGAGAGGCAACAGCGGGATGGAGGAGGGTATTAATTCACTACTGATTGAATCAGATTTCATCAGCTGTAAAATTAGAGTGGATCAGTTTTCAGTTGCCGCTGGTTGTCTTAGAATATTAGTAGTAATTAGAGCGCTATAAATAGATAAATTTAAAATATTTCAAGTTCTAGCCAGGGGAAAAGTCTGGCTATAGATTTCAGTAAACACTTTGATAGCGTGGCTCCTGGCGTGCCGTACAGGGAGTGGGTTCTGTCGGAGTGAGCAGTGTAATGGCATTTGGCTGTGTCGCTGATTATTTAGAAATGAAGTGAGAAGCAGGCTGTACTCCTGTCTGGGCAGCAAATAGATTGACCTGAATCTGAACTTCTTACCAGCTGCCTGTGTATATCTATAATGTGTGTGCATGATATATTGCAGTAAGTATGAATTTAATTTTTATGTCGCCGGTGTCACTTTGAAACAAAATGGGAGTAAAGTTCTTTCAAAGGCTTTGGGAAAGGCCTGACTGCAGAATAACATTTGCATTGACTTCTTGGTCCTAAAACTCTAATTAAATTATTGATTATGAAGCTGGCTGCTTTCTTAATAGTTCCTAATGTAACAATTAAAGCAAAGTAAGTAATTAAAAATGAAAAGATCGGTCCTCAAGTACAATCTTCAAAAGGTCATTTTCAACTTAATCGCTTTTTTGAAAGAGGCAAGGATAAAACAAATGAGTCATTAGTAAAAAAGCAATTTAGTCTGTGTATGTGTGTAATAATGTTCCTACCAGATTACGACTGGCCACACAATACCTAAATTAATTAAAAATAATAGCTAAATTTATTTAGTTGATATTATGTTAACACTTCTCTTCCCAGACCAGACCTCCATTGTGTGAAGAGCAGCAGAAGTTACATGCCGTAGCATGCTTCTCCTCTGGACAGCTGATAAACAAAGCAGAAGCCAGAAGCTTCAGATGAAAACAGCACAAAATTTCAGCGAAACCATTATGTTATTATTTAACTGGATAAGCAACGCTTTGTACTACACAGACCATTTATTAGCAACTTTTTTACAGGCATGAGAAGGGGAAATTTTTAGAGGTCAGTCAGGTTGGCCTGTGGATGTTTATCGGTGTGAAACGTAGCAGGGAGGAATGCACAAAGGTGGTTGCCTGAAAATTTTCAAAAGACCGCTTAACACTGTCACCTTCAGCAGAGCAGAAGTGAGAGGTGCCGATGGAGGATTTAAGAACTGATAGAAAGTTTGGAGTCTATGAGCAAAAACGAGTCACTCGTAAGCAAGGTACGCAGCCAGACACTGTTCTCCGTCCCCTGAACGGAGAACTGCTGGGTTTTGTGCTGGCTGTATGCTGTGCTGTGGGCTCTTCACAAGGTGCTTATAATGTTATAGGAAGTAAAATCAGTCACAGCTTTTGCATCATCTCTGTAATTTAGCGATCATGTCCTGACAAGCCAGGAAAGGAAACACATTTGAGATGAAAGCCGTATTACAAATACTTTACCCTCTGCCACAGATCTTTCAGTATTAAATGTCTAGCTTACATATCACTGCAAAAGTAGCTAATTGGTGCGATAGCTCATAGGTATGAAGACAGCCTGTTCTGGAGCCTGTTATATATGTAGTTCAGTATCACCATACTGCTTGCATGCGCAAGCTGATCAGAAACTAAGCCAAACTTTGAAGCATGGGTGTGGAAATTTGCCTGCCATATTCGGCACCTCCTGTGCCTGCAGAACGTGTATTCCTGTGCACAGGGAAAATCATTAAACCATGGGAGACAGAATTCGGATAAGCATGTACATCAAAGAAATACATGTCAGGAGTATCTGGACGTTGTCTAATATTGTGAGCTTTATAGACTCACAATATTAGGGGAATCTGGAGAATTGAGCTCCCATGAATACTTACTGTGCGCAGCAGCTGTAAACACTTTCTCTAGATAGTACTTGTGCTTGCTACAGCTAGATTTGGCTTCAAACCATTTGCTCAGAACCAAATCCTGTTCTTGATGAGGCAGTGGGGGGAAAATTACTATGCCGTTCAGGTTGTACGAGAAATAGATAAATCTGTTGGTCTGTTAAGTTAAAGGTGTTGCATCTTAAATGTTTTTTTCCTTCCCACAATGAATTGTGGAATCTTCTTTCTTCACGTATTAATTAAGGAAAGCAGATTATAGAGGTGAACTTTTTATGAAAGCTCCTCTTAGTGGATCAGCATGCCTGCCTCTCCACCTGCACACCTACAATGCTCTGCCACGTTACGCTGAAGAAAAGGTGTGGATAGTTTCTTATCTTTCCTTTTATCTGGATTCCCCATGAGCTGTTTTTGTGTGCTACTAGGTACAGAGCTGCTGTTCTGTCAGGTTGAAGTAAGGCACCTGGACACTCTCATCTACACAGAACATGCTATGATGGGTTTTTACTTTTCAAATTCAAAGACTACACTAGACTCTCTACTCCAAGCATGAGCTGTTGTACCTCAAACCATGTATTGCAACTGTCCCTTCCTAGGCATAGCTGTAAGAACTTAAGTTTCAGAAGTCTGGTGACATGGTGACTGAGGCTATGTATTCTCAAAGAGGTCTATTAAAAAAAAACCCAAGCCCCAAACCTTACTAATCTATTTCCTTTCTACTAACAGTAGCGTTGTGAAGTAAGTGACATATTTTCAATAACTAGCATTCCAGTTTGGTAAATACTGCATCAAAACGTTGGTGGTGAATCAGTCTATTGCTTTGCATAGATTACTCCCTCCTAACTGCTACTGCTTGTGTAGATTTATTCCCATTCTGGTTCCACACAGCCTCTGTGGGTGGCTTCTTTAGACTTCCCGCTCACATGTCCTTGTCATAATAGCAAAGGAGATGCTGTCTGGAAAACAGCTTGAACTGAAAAACAGGTAGGCCTTTGGGACGACTCCAGCTGCGTGTTCAAAAAACTGGAATTTCAGAGCTTGCAAGATATTTGCTTAAAAAAATATTTTCTTGCTGCTTCAACAAAGCTTAAGTAGTCAATTCTAAGTGTCATCTGTGAAACAGTTGAGGGTCCTGGTTTTGAAGGAAAAGCTGTAGGCTGTCAAATTGGTTTTGAGTAGGATGCCCCATGCAGCGTCGATGGATAGTGGAAGTTTGCAGTGGTAACTCATATTTCAAACATTTCCCATATGATAGAATTTTTGTAGTACATATTTAATGTACAGAGAACTGCCAGGCAGGCACAGGTTTAAAACAGTTTTATGCTCTGATACCCCCAAGGCAACAGCACAGAGAAGTGTTCACATTTTATGATCCAAGGCCAAAATCCAACTCTTTGATTATAATTGAATTCAGCTTCCATATTTATAAGCATGATAAATAGTTGAGGACATTTTATGTTAAGAGGCAGCCTAGTTGGTCTAATATGAAACTGAGATGAAATTTGGGAGATGCTTCTTCTCTTCCTCACACAGCCAGGAATTTGCTTATGCGTAGCAGGCATATCGCTTCACCTCTTTTCCATCTACCCTTTCATCCTTTCTTGTTCATGTAGGCTACAGCATAGGGCATGAAAAAAATATATTAAAACGTAAGTCTTGCCATCTCACAGTGTGCTGTACTAATAATCTAAAGATGATTCAGCTGAAGTCCTAAAATACAAACATATTAAATTCTCTCTCTCTGGAATCTTTTTCTCCACTCGTGTCTTTTGGGTTATTCTGTAGAAAGGATTAAATTGATGCAAATGAGAGATAGACCTGCTTGCTAAAATGGTGGAGGTGGAATGAAAAATTGTTGTCCCGAGAAGGAGTTTCATGTGTTGTACGCTACTGATGTGGATGTGGGGAGACATTAGCATGGGCTATTGGAGAGGAGAAGCAATGAGGCAACACCTAATTTGTGTTGTACAGTTCTATTTAAAATTGCTCCAGTAGACTACCCTGATGGGATTTCATATTGCCTATAGAAATAGGAGTGCATGGTCTTTTGTTGTCTTTCAGACAAGGTAATGTGATAGCGCTGTAATCGTGAAATTGTCAAAACTAGTGGTGACTCACTTTGTGGAGAACTGGCTGTACCGCTGCCCTGAGAACCCCGAGTGTCCCGAGTCTGCAGCAATGAATTCAGCGAAGGCAGTGCTAATCACATGCTGTCACTTACGTGAAGCGACTGAAAGAGGTCTGTCTCCGTCACCGTGCTGATCTGGACTTTCCTAACAACAGGGTGGTATTCCAGTCGGTGGTGTGAGTTGCTGTGTCATTCTAGTTAACAGCTAGGTTTTCTTGCATCGTAACATTTGCCCAGGCTCTTCGTCTGGAGGCAAGCTCCTCCTCAGAGGGCTGTGGGATTGCTTACAGAATTTTCGGTTGTGTTTTGCCCTCCTGTGGTTAATGGTATCTCCTTTGTTTTCTTAGAACAATTAGGCATACTTCAAGGATGCACATTTATCAAAGCAGTCAGCATGCAGTTCCTCATCCCCACCATAAATCCCAGTCACACACACTATCCCGTGCCAAATCCAGTCGTGAGCGCACTAATCCCTTCACAAAGGCCATGTTTGGATGCTTTGTGCCCCACTTTACTGGCAGGCTGAGCTCCATCAGCTTCTTTTCAGGAGCGCAGTCTCAGAGCCCCTCTTGGTTGTGAGGTGATTTCAGAGCTAGGGCAGAAAAACAAGCTTCCGCAGCAGCATTGTTGTCTCTCAAGTTCAGATTTCTGGCAATAGTTTGCTGCAGCACTACTAAAATTAATTGTTTCAGCACCGAAAGTGTCCTGGCACCACCAGAGGAGGAAGGAAACACTGCCAAAAAGGTACCACCAGTTGATCCCCTGAGAACTGACTGTTCCTGCATCACTCAGCATGGTTTTCAGGACAGAAAGGATTTACAGGTAAACACTGGTTTTATAGTTTATTTAGCTTTTCATTTTCTCTAAAAATAAATAGGTAATTATTGCATTCCTGGTTTTCCTCTTTTGTGGCTCAAGCCCAGCGTCTCTGCCTCCAAGTGGGTTTCAGGCCAGTGTTTTGCAAATGATAGTATTTTACATGCCAGTCCCTCAGCTGATTGCTTCTTTCCCCTCTCTTTCTCCTCAGAAATGTTTTATAGAGAAGCAATAATCTTTCAAAAAGAAGACATTTATCACGCACAGATTGGAAACACTGGGACAAAACTGATAGGCGAGATGCAAAATTTAGCAACGTGACAAAGCCTTTGTACGTAATCTTCCCCTGTTGGTGACTAGAATAAATATCAATGGTCCAATTTTCACCGTGAACAAGCTCAGCTCAACACGGGAAAGGAGGTACTGGGTGATGTATGCTGATATGACTCTGCCACAGTCCTCCTTTTATTTAAATCTCTCCTATTTTATATTAGGTTTGTGCAAAAGCAACAAAGAGTTGCTTTAGCAAGAAGCCGCAGAAGAGCAGGAGTGCTCAGGACTAAAGAAAGGCCAGGTGGGACACTCTGCACGTTACACTCCACGATCTACCCAAATCCTGCTGCCAAACCTGCCGTGCTTTCCAGCCCCATCCAGTAATGGCAGGCAACTGGTTTTACTAGTTGAGATGGAATGCTGGAAACTTGAGGCTGGGACTCGATGCTTTTTGGAAATGCAGGTAGCATGTCCACCTGTCTTAGAGCCTGTGCCTCAGGAAGCAGGCAACCTCTTGACAGATGCCCTTTGTGTTAACTCTACTTGCCATTTATTTTGAAGTTTGTCTTTAAAATTGTGACAATTACAGACTTTTGTAATTTTTCTTTTGTTTTTCTTCTGTGTTTAAGTGAAAACTTGCATACAGTCACACAGTTTATATTTTAACCACGATCCTAACAGCGTCAGTCCTGGCCATCGTGCTCTCTCCTTTGGGTAAGCAAGAAATGGCGAGACCTGCCTTTGCTGGCTCTGCAGCGTTTGGGAGGCCTCATAAACATGCCTTGTCAGGCGTGTTCTCCCACCAACCCTCAAATTGCCTCTGCGGCTCTCTGTTGCGGCTTAAGCTGGCAGGCAACTAAACACCACGCAGTCGTTCGCTCACCCCCCACCCCTGGTGGGATGGGGGAGAGAATTGGGGGGAAAAGAAAAAGTAAAATTAATGGGTTGGAATAAAAGAGCGTTTAATAGGACAGAAAAGGAAGGGAATAATAATAATAATAATAGAATATACAAAGCAAGTGACGTACAATACAATTGCTCACCACCCGCTGACCAACGCCCAGCCCGTCCCCAAGCAGCAATCGCTGTCCCCCCGCCAACTCCCCCCAGTTTATATGCTGAGCATGATGTTACGTGGCATGGGACATCTCTTTGGGTACTTGGGGTCAGCTGTCCCGGCTGTGCCCCCTCCCGGCTTCCTGTGCACCCGACAGAGCTTGGGCAGCTGAAAAGTCCTTGGCTAGTGCAAGCACTACTGAGCAACAACTCAAACATCAGTGCGTGATCAACATTATGCTCACACTAAATCCAAAGCACGGCACTGTACCAGCTACTAGGAAGAAATTTAACTCTATCCCAGCTAAAACCAGAACACCTTCCTGCAGTGCCACCATTACAGAGAAGGGCTATGGGATAGCTTAAAGTCAGACCTTTCCACTTAAGAAATTTGGGGCCCAAGTATGTTATTTTCCACACTTAATGTGTTAATAGGCTTCCGTCATATTTGTAATGAGTATAGTTTGAAATGAGTATAGTTTGAATTTCAAAAAATGTCAAGTTCATAGGAAATAGGGTAGGAAATACAAGATTCTTGGGGGGGAGGAATAAAAAAAA